>QUOP01000241.1:0-62138 GCA_003675405.1 Hericium coralloides | reverse complement strand
CTAGTGGTGTGACCAATATTGGCGGTGCGAAGGAGTAGGCTGCGAAGTTCGCGACTGGAGAAGGATGGGTCTTAAGCTTTCAGATGGGCCATCACAATACAATGGATGCAATCGCGCCACTGCTCTCGAGCACCACTGTGCGTCGAATGTCATTCCAGGCGATGTGCACACAGAACTTCACAGATGACTTGAACTCACAAGTACATATCCCCGCCCACCATATTGGATTCTTCAGATACGCATAATCGTCTGACGCGGCTGCATACGCGCTCCCCGCTCTGCGGCATCGTTTCAACCCCTACGGCAACATGCATCGCATCAGCACACGAATCAGACCTCAGAGCTGCGCTTGTTCCGCACCTTTTTGGTGATAATAAAGCTCGTGCCTATAGCTACCGAGCTGGACATCGCCAGCGCGAGTCCTATGTACTTGTCGTCGACCATGAAACGCAGGTCGGGCTGATGTTCTAGGTAAAGGAGTGAAAGGCCCGAGGAATGGGAGGATCGTGAGGTCGGCTGGATGTTTGGGAGGGCGTTCACGCTGTGCCAGCCTGTCAGACAATCCCCTTCGATCTGCCCCGGGGTCTCTAGTGCAGTGGAGTGTCCGGGGCCTCAGAACAGCCATCCGTCTTCTCCGACTCGTCGCTTCAAGTTTGACCTCCGGGCGCAACGTGTTTGTTTCTTGAAATCGAGGTAAAGAAAATTCAGGCAAACAAGCATGAACCTCGTTATGAGCCCTGTCTGTTCTATCGTTACTCTACCATCTACTGACCGTCGTGTGACATTCGCTCCCAGGCGTTACATCCACTACTTGTCTCAAATCATCCAACACCTCAACCATTGCAGCAAGTGCTATGACACTCAAATGACACTGCATAGTCATTTTTTTGTTGCAGTTGAAGGATACCTGTCATGTGTTACTTCTTCTTTTCTTTAATATCTATTTTCGAAGTTTCAAAGCTGAACTCGGCGCATAGACAAGTTGACATCTTCCTAGAGACACAGGGATGCTGGACCGGAAAATCGAGATCCGACTCGATATATGATGACAGACTAGCAGATTTTTATTATGCAGCGGCCTCGGGTGAGTGTCCTTATCCCTTGCCTGTATTTGACCGAGGGCCTTGCATCTTGAGGTGCGCATTGCGCAAGGCCTGCATTCAATCCGAAAGGTCGAAGAATTGGACCAGCGACTTCATCTCAAAACTTCTATCTCTTCCAGCTGAGCGGGCTTGCTTTTTTGAATGGCGTGCGGACCTCCCGACATCACAGTTGAAGGTAGCCTTCCCCTGCCCAACCCGGAGCTATCCATAGATACTTGGAGAAATCCGGACCTCAAGCGCGCCTCTGCATCACTTCGCAAGACCTACGAAATTGTGGTAGCGCATGCACCAGTGATAACCAAGTCGAAGAAAATTCGATGTCCTTGACGTATCCATAAGCCTTACGTAGGTCAGTGTATGGTGCTACACGTGTGGTCCAAGCGCTGAAAAGTTGACATGACAACGACTGCTGTCTACCCTGCTGCGCGTGTAAACGGGTAGGACTTGACCTTCGACCAACAGAGGTTACAAAGAACCCGCATCACTCTTCTGAACTACGTCGTTAAACACGTTGGCTCATCTTTATGTCGATATACCAACTCAAAGGGACTCTAGAGGACGTCGCGAACGCCTACCTCCGAGGCAGAGACCCGATTACACCATTTTCCGAGATGGTGTCAACGCACCCCTGGTTCGAAGCCATAGACGACGATGTCCCACAGTTCATGCCCTTCCCGTCGATGATTGGCCATCCGGAAAGAACGGTGCCGAAGTTGGTCTACGATCCCGCCAAGCTAGAATTCCTAGAGACCGTCCATGAGTCTGCTTCAAACGCCGTATTCAAAGTGAAGTGGGAAGGGGAGCTGCGTACCCTTAAAGTGGTGGGTGACGCCGATGCGCTTGTCCGTGCGGTCTTCTGATCACGAACAGAATCATCTTCTCCTCTCCGACATGCAGAGAGATGTCGATCTGCGCCAAGGAAACATATCAGAAGGAGGCCCTCTGGCAGACCGTTTTGCCAACGAACTAAAAGCGTACAACCGTCTCCTTCAATGTGGTCTGTGCGAGGCGGGATTGGTGCCGCGTCCATATGGGTGGTTTGTTTTCATGGGATTCGATGACCCATGCTGGCAGCCCCTGCAGAACGGCAGTGGTCCACATTTCTTCCCCACCTCGCCATACGAAACGTGGCTGAAGAACTTCAAGGACGAGATGCGATGGCCTCGTGCGCTGCTCCTCGAGTGGATCGATGCTCCGCGGTTGGCTACTCCCAGAATGACTTCCGATCAATTCCGTTGTCTATTCGTTGCATGGGAGAGTATCCACAAGGCGCGGATTATACACAATGACCTGTCGCCTCGGAATACATTTGCCCGGGGATCGAAGGTCGTCATCGTAGACTTTGACAGAGCGGAAGTCTTGCCATCAGATAGCGACATCGAGACCGTGTCTACAACGGTAGACATTGACAGGGCCATCTGGTGTTTCTTCGATAAAGCACAACATAGGAACCGAATCGAGAGCGACAAGGCGCTCCATGAGTATCCAGGCTGCTAACGGGCACTAGATTCGCATCCGTAAGCTCACTCTAAAGTTTCCACTGTTGAAGATTCTCATTGTAATGTATTATACAAATTCATGGTTTAGCTTCAGGAAACTGTCTCGGCGATTCTGTACCCAAGCTTCGTTCCCGAAATCTCGCCAAGTTTTCATAGTTAATGCCACAAATGAGATTCCTAAACTCCGCATAACACCGACGCAACTTTTGCACGAAAGATCAGTGAAAGATCTTATTTTTGTCTGACGATGTGGCCATGAGTTCTGGTCATGTTTTATGCACTATCAGATGGTACTGGGAGACTCACGATCCGACCTTCAGTCGACAGACTTGCGGAACTACTTCGTGTCTACCTCTCGATAGTTACCTTCACAAAACCCATCGCTCTCATCATCATGTCCGACTCGATCTATCGAATCGCAGGTACTCCCGGGGACATAGCACATCTCTATCTCCAAGGCAGAGACCCAATTGCGCCGTTTCCGGACAGAGTTACGATGGACCACTGGTCGAGGGCCAAGGATAATGATGCTCCGCAATATGTAAAGCCAAAATCCACGATCTGCAACCCCGAAAGGACGGTGCCAAAACTGGTCTATGATCCGGTCAAGCTGGAATTTCTAGACACCGTCCATGAGTCGGCCTCAAATGCTGTATTCAAAGTGAAGTGGGAAGGGGAGCTGCGTGCTCTGAAAGTGGTGGGTCATTTTGATACCCGTTTGATCTGTTCGGTGTTCTGAGCCTTGGCTAGAACCATCTTCTGCTGGCCGACATGCAGAACGACCACGACCTACGTGAAAATAAGAAGAGCTCGATAAAGATTCCACCAAGGACCCTTCATCTGCCAGATCGCTTTGCCAATGAATTGAAGGCGTACAACCGTCTCCTTCAAACCGATATTTGCGAAGACGGATTTGTACCCCGCCCGTACGGCTGGTTCATTTTCACCGGCTTCGACGACCCGTACTGGCAGACCCCGCAGGACGGCATCCTTCCCGCCTCACCGTACGACGAGTGGCTCAAGGACTTCAAGGAGGAGATGCGATCGCCGCGTGCGATGCTCCTTGAATGGATCGATGCCCCACGGTTGAAAACGCCCAAGATAACATCCGATCAATTCCGTTCTCTTTTCAAAATATTTGAAAAGCTGCACAGGGCACGGATTATGCATTGTGACGTCTCGCCTCGCAATTTCTTCGTCCGGGGATCGACGGTCGTCATCACAGATTTCGATGTGGCGGAAATCTCAGAACCGGATAGTAATGTGGATATGGTGGCCACGACGATGGAGGTTCGAGGTGCTCTTTGGAAACTCTTCCTGAAAGAGGAATATATGTAGGCCCAAGACTCGGGATAGAGAGATGGTCGAACTAGCTGCTGCATGAGGATTAACGAGCATTGACCCAATCTTGCTGCTTTGCACGTCGAGCTTAAGAATCTAGGACACGATAAATTGCACATACGAATGTGAGTTGAGTGCAGGATGAGACACTTGCAAAATTCTTCGCCTTCTGCGAGTGGCTGCCGAGCTTAGAGCTTAGACGGGATGAATTCGACGAGCCAAATCACAAAGAAAAGGGATATCATTCGATCAAACCGCATAAAAAGGGTCGAAGAGTAGAAGGGGGTTCGGTGCAGCCAGAAATACAACCACAACATGATCATTTAAATAAACTAGAAGGCAATCAACGCACTGAAGCAGACTCTCCACGCCTCAGAAATCGTGTCCCTCGACCTTGAACGCCTGTCCGTAGTTCAGGTAGCTCTGCATGATGGCCAGGATCGGCTCTGGCAAACCCATGCTGACGAGTGTGTTCCAGATTTTTGCGTGCCCGTGGATTTGCTCGAGCTTGAAGAAGCAGCGCGCGATCTGTGTCGGGTACTACATTGCCCGGCGATATAAGCTTATCGACAATCAAGCAGGCGAATGGAAGAGGCTTACTCTAAGCTCGGAGTACTCGCCATGTTGGTACGCCGCCACACGGATGCCAGCCTGCAGCGAGCGCATCATGTCGCCCTCATCTGCATAGATATCCAGCAGCTTCGACCACGGTTTGACAGAGTAGCGCGGCGAGTCGAGGCAGCGCTGGTACGCCTCCTTTGCTTCCTCCTTGTGATGCAGGCGCACGCCGAGGTCGCCGAGTATCTCCCACTCCATCCCAGTCTTGCGATACGCGACATGCTGCGTTTTGAAGTGTGCAACTTCTGCGCGGAAGATTGTCCATACCCGCAGATCCTGTGTGAAATTGTGTCAGCCACGAAGTTTGAGTACATCCGCGTCGCGAACATTACCTCGTAAAGGACCATGAAGAGGTTGTCCAGCCACCGTTCGCAAAGCCGCTTATTACTGAATGAAAACGGCTCCTGCGGCGTCCCGTTATTTGACGTGGCCGATGTAGATGGGCCCGACACCTCATTGTTCTCCGGTTCGTTCTCACCCGCCGCCGCCTGCACAGGCTGCTGCAGTTCCGGACCCACAGTAACCCCATTCGGCTCCGTCTTCGCATCCCCATTAACTGCATCCTCTCCATCCCCGTTCACTTCCTCTCGCTTGACCTCCCGACTGGACTCTGTCGAGATGCGAATCGTAGGCAGCCCGTTTGCAGGCTCGGGTTCCTGCTCAGTCTCCGCAGCCGTCGGCGACGTGGGGCTCTTCAAGTCCATATTACTCTTCGAGCCCTTCGCCGACCCGCGACGCGAGACCATGCCCCTCGTCGACGCGTCATCGTCATCGTCTTCATCGCGTCGTGGAACTGCAGTCCCGTCCTCGTGGATCACGACGTCCGGGCCTGCACCGTCCCCGTTCGCGACTGCCTGGATGTCGGTCTGCGCCTTCTGCATGCGGTACTCCTCTTCCATGACGAACACGGCACTTCGCGTTTTGAGCAGCTCGTCCCATCCGATGTGGGATACGAGGCGGGTGAGGAGGGAGTATGCGCGTGCCCAGGTGCCACGGAGACCGGGGGCGGGAAGGCGTTGCAGGGCAGGGTCGGCCTATAAAGACAAGGTGGATGTATGCGTCAAATTACTGGCAAGGGCTATGAATGGGAGTAGACGGACTTCATCATCGTCCGTTTTTTCGCGTTCGGGAAGAACCTCTAGTACGGCACGCTTTACAGGCTGGTGTAGGCGCGTAGCTGGTAGATTCCGATGCGCGTCCCGACCATTGAAAGTGAACATTGGACATGAGTTGAGTGTCAATAAAGCCTGGCAACCCATCTCGTCAGTGAGGCACAGAGTAAGACCGGGTATAAGAACATACCGCTTCGCACTCCCCGAGATCGATGTATATGTCCGTCAATTTTTCCCAAGTGACGAATTCGCTTGGTGCACAGTTCACGGCTTGCCGCGCAAGCTTCAGTGCCCAGTCATTCTTCCCTTTCGAGCGAAGGAAGTCGCATTGAGTATGTAAGAGTGTATATGATTGGGGAGTCTGTTTCATCACATTTGCAATGATTTGGACGGCTTTCACTTCCTCATCTGTTCGTAAGTAATAATGATAGACTAAGTCAACTCGTATTTCGGAGAGTCGAGGGTGAACGTACTCATGCCAATGTAGCTTCTCGCAAGGAGTGATGCAACCTCGGGTTCCTTAACAGTCAGCTTCTCAAAAAGGTTTGCAGCGTGCTGGTATCGTCCGCTGTCACCAAAGTACTTCATGATGGCTGCCGTCAGATGATTTGATACAACAGTGGCAACTTGGATTTCGGGGTCTGAGCCAACCTGCCAGCCTGTACAACGTGAGGCTTGCGCGTTGGACCAAACGGCATCACGGACCTTTCATGAACAATGCCTCCGCAGCCTGCAGAAAGCGTATTTCTGCTTCTGGAGTAGCTATAGGTTCTAATCGGCGGTACGCGTCCAAAAAGTATGTGGGGTCGTCGGAGTAGAGTATGGCACGAAGGATGGCGGAGAGATACGTTTCTTGCCATATTTCTGGAGTTGCTTCGTGTCTAAAGAGACGCATGTCTCATTTAAATTGACCTGGGAGCATCCGTTGGGCTACGCACCGCTCGCCGCGAAGATCTATCACTGAGGCAATGACACCTCCAGGAATCTTCACATCCACACGAACGTCCACTCTCGAGAACGCGTTAAAGCAGCTATAGAACATAGCACGATCGTCACGATAGATGATATGGTAAGGAAAAGGCAAAGCACACACCAGTAGCATCCATTCTTCACCTTCCACGTTGGCTTGTTCGAGAACCACGCTTGCGGCTCCTCGATGGCATACGTGAGTGAGTTGATATACGCAGCCAAGGAGGCGGACGAGGACGCGTCAATACCGGAAACATAGTGATACGATCCAAGCTGCACGCGGAACCACGTCAAGACATCATGCATTAGGGCTACAAGTGTATGCACTCACATCGCGCTGTCCACTTTTGCCCGTGCTCTTCACGACATGACAGAAGTCTGGCGGCCCGAGTTCACGAAACGTTGCTGTTTTCAGAATTGTTAGCAGTAATAAACACGTCGAGAACCCGTCGGTACTTACATAGGGCTTCGGTCCGCGCGAGTAACGATTCGCCTAGATCCACCTAACCATACACGTTTAGCTTGCCATTACGAACCATATACAGCTGTCCGCCACACCTCGTAAATCTCGGGGATGTCCTTAAAAGTTGCCTCCGCCATAGCCTGGATGGCTAAGAAGTGTTGACTGCGTTAGCGAGGTAGAGCTGCTGATTGTGACGACCGCTTGCTCGAAACCACTTGTTTGGTTCTAAGGCTGTTGCCAAACACTCCAAAAAGGAAATACGTCATTCCACACTTTCCTCGACTCTTCCTTCGGACGCTCACCGCTCAACGGATACGAACCGTTATGCTTGCACGAGAAGCGGACGGAACTAGAAGAAGACTTGAAACTCTCGTAAACAATGTGGGGCTCGCAAGTTAGACGGCCTGCAACTTCCCTATTGTGCGCCTCATCTTGGCGCGCAGAGGCCTTTAGGCAAGTAGCTTCACACAAGTGAAACATCAACAACTAGCGACTTCGTGGTACGGCTGGAAGGGTCATGCTCATGAAGGATGAACTGGTCATCTTGAGCCATATCCTTCGGGCACTTATAAAGGCCGCTAACTCCAGCTCAAGGATATTGTTCGTCGTCGAGTCCTACTTTTTCAGTAGCCGACGTTCTCAATCGAACTGACAAGCCCGTTTTCAACTAATGATCCTACAGGGCTAATTGACGGTATGGCCATACTAGCTCAGAGCTCTATCGCTTTGACGCGTGTTGTGCTTTGTGGAACTAATTATTATAGGGCATACGTTCGTAAAGACATTTCGTCACATCGTGGCGTAAATGCGTGAATGCTATCGATACATCAGGGAATCATCCCGGGTATCCATCAACCAACGAGGAATTTAATAAATAAGACAGCGCAACCCGTGAAATGTGTGTTACCTTTCAATATTCTCTCCCCGTTCATCGGTCTCTGCCTGAGTGACATCTCGTTCCTCGGGTTCTTGATCGCAAGCTGTTGAGTCATCACTTGCTTTGGACTTGTCTTCCTTATCCTCAACGTCGTTAGCTTCACCCTCCGAAGCCTCGCCCTGATTATCCTCGTCTTCCATGGCCTCTTCCCCCGGCTGCGCCTCGCGAAGCAATCTATCGCGGTCAGCCAATGCTTTCAGCGCCTTCTCAGCCGCTTCAACCATCCGCCTTATCCCCCCTGTAACCCGAGTCAGCGACACATCGGCGAAAACGAAAAGCCGCCCACTCACGTTCCATACTCAACATAAATAGCGTCTGCAACAACCCCAATCCATCAGCAGCAAACCACAGTTGCCTTGCAAGCCCACTTACATTCCGCGCATTCTCATCGCTCCACACCTCCATCTTGAGCCGCTCCGAGATCCCCTCCTGGCCCGCAATCTCGTCCAACAGCGCCTTGAGCTCATCCGGCGGTGCCAGATCAAATTCGTCCGTCTGTAACCCGCTCAGAAGCCCGTCCTCATCCACGCCCCGCTTCCCGCCCAGGAGCTGGCCCAGCACTCCGGCAGTCGAGCCGCGCCCATTGACAGCCGCGAAGTAACGTATCTGGCGCCGGAGGTGCCCGACGATATCGAGCATCAGCTCCGGCAGTGGCTCGTAATGCTGCAACAGTATCTGCTCAGCGTCTTCGACGGTTTGTGGCGGAGCCTTCTGATGTTGCTCGCAGGGTTGTATCGGTTTGGGTGGTTCGGGGTGGGACGGCGTGGGGGACGTGATTGCAGGCAAGTTTGAAGCGCCCGAAAAACGTCGTGATCGTGTGCGGCGGGCTTGACGTTGGCGATAGCGACGCACGGCTTTATCGAATGCCTTGTTCTGTACGAGGTCTTTGTATTTATTAGAGAACGCGTCCGATATTACTAGTGAAGGAGGTTAATAATGATTGTCACGAATAAAAACGAACAGGATGACATACCAGATATAAGGATAGTCATTGCACCGACGCCTAACAATGCCCAGAAAATGAAAATAGATCGTCCTAAGGGTGTAACTGGTGCGAAATCGCCGTAGCCTATCGTAGTAAATGCGATGAAACCTGAAAGAAATCACGTCAATGAGACAGAACATAATGAATAGATTAAACATTTACAGAAATATAACGAAGATGCGTATGTCCAGTTCTCGGTATGCGAGAAAATAACGGCGCCAATCTGAAATACTCGGGTCAAAAAGCGAGACGCACAAGAAAGTGACAACACATACCAACCAGAAGAGAAAGAAAATCAACCATGCCATGAAAAGCTGTGTGTCGCGGTGATAAGCCGGACCTCAGTACGCGAAGTCAATACGGCATACCTTAGTATACATTTCAAACCGTTCCTCCTTCTCCATCGCCTTCATCATTGCTTCCCATGCTTTAGTATCGTAGTCGCCATCGTCCTGCTCCTTAGCCTTCGTCAGCAGCGCGCGCGCCTGCTCCCACCAGTGCGCAGGAGTCCAGTGGCGACCCCACCAGCCATGATGCGAAATCCCCTCTTCATGCTCCTTCGCGTGGCTGTGCAACACCGGACCATGAATGTGCGGCTTCCCGATGTGCTGATGCATGAAGCGCTCCAGGGGCACACCCGCCTCGAGTGCGCAGTTCTCGAGCTGCTCGTCCGACAGCGCCTCTGTATTCAGGTGCAGCGGCGTGTGCTCCTCGTTCCGCCGTAGCGGAAGGATTCCGTGCGAGTGATGCTCATCCGGCACCCACACGTCCTGCTCGGCCTCCTTTAGCTTCTGCTCGACAGCCTCGCGAAACCGCAGGTTCTCTTTTTGCTCCTTGCGCTTCGCCCGCCGCCGCCGCCTGAACTTGATCACACGCTTGCGGTAGCTCACCTCGAGGCCCTCGATCACGGACACACCCATGAGGCGGACGGCGGCGCCGAGGATGATAATGCCGAACGATGCGTACAGGCAAATGACGATGCGCTGCGCGGGCGTCGTAGGCACGATGTCGCCGAAGCCGATGGTGAGCGTGGTGACAATGGTGAAGAAGAGTCCGTTGAGAAAGGAGAGGTTCAAGAGGAGGGCGGAGAGCAGCGCGCCGAGCGCGACGTACGACAAGAAGATGATCGTGATAATTGTGAGCGAGCGCTGCTTGCGCGTGAGGCCGCTGCCGCTCTGCGCAAAGTTGGGAGTCTTGAAAAAGTCCCAGATGAGGGTGACGTTGACTACGAGCGAAACGATGGTCGAGCAGACCGTCATCCAGAATGCTTCGCCGTAGGTGAACCCGTCATCGGCACGGTGCTCCACGCCAAATACAATGACTGTAACAATGTTGATGATGTCTAGGACAACACGATGAACGATACTTCGGTGCATTTTTCAGAATTGACGTTACTTACCATGGATGGTCAGGAAGAATATACAGGCAATAGTCATGCCCACGATTCGTTTCTCGAGAAACCTGACCAGTAGACAGATATTGGCGGCCACGGCAGACGCCATGGAGATGCCGAGCCCTACATCCAGAATCACAGTGTTCGCTCTCGAATCCACGATCTGGTTATTCTCTGTCCTGATGTACCAATGCTCAGTGAGCCCTGGGATTTCAAGGAGGATAGAGAACGGGATAAGGCTGCCGGATAGAATAGGAGCATTCCGAAAATTAGGAATATAATAGGACTGGTCTGGGTGAGAGGCAAAGAGAACGTCTTTGATCTTGACGAGCCATTTGGGCAGAGATGGGCGAGGGTAGGTGAAAGAGGATGCTTCTGAAGAGACGGGGGGCTCTCTCTGTAGTGTGAGATCCTCCGAGTTGACATCGGCGTCCCCCTGCTCTTCGTCTTCTCGTTCGTCATTCTCCTCTTCTTCATCCGGCTCCTGGTCTTCTGCATCATCCTGGTCCTCGGTATCATGCTGTGGAGTTGCAGCGTGACGCACATGATTGACATCGTCCTGATTCGGGTCCTCAGCACTCTCGAGGTCGCCCTCCTCTGCATGCCTCTCTTGCCGTCTGCTTCTCGGGAGCAGCGAGCCGACGACAGATGAAATAGTAGGAGACATAGTGTGAACTACGCCATGGCTGGGAACGGACGAATCAGTAATGATGGGTTATGCTGTCGGCACTCCAGAAGAGTGCACAGAAGTCGGGTTGACGCCAGGGCAACTGGGGAAGATTAGATTAGATCCCGCGTGAGACACCTTAAACGGATCCTAGTGTCCACAAGGATCCATACCGGTCAACATCGCAATTCACCTCTGCCGATGGAGAGGGATAAGTTCAAGAAAGCAATAGACATAGTCTATGATCGTTTACCATTAATGCTGGGACAAATAACACGAAACCTCGGATTTGTCGAAATGACACGGAGTCGAGCGTCACGTGGCTTCCATCCTGACGTGTACGTGCGCCTTCGCATCCCACCTTTCCTCTGTCCTCTTCCCAGCTCTATACTATATTCTGTTCAGCGATGGCACAAAATGGATTCATGGACGAGATACGCAAGATTCCGCCAGTGACGCGCTTCCTGTGCGGCTCCACGCTCGCTGTGACACTTCCAGTCATGCTTGAGCTCGTGAGCCCGTACAGGGTGCTCTTCGTCCGCGACTTCGTAACGAGGCGTTGGGAAGTGCGTGTTTACTATCCGTACCTTGAACTATGCATCCTCATGCATAATAAGCGCTGTAGATATGGAGAGTGTGGTCGAGTTTCTTCTTGGGAAGTACGTCACCGCTGCTCTCATACACGCGCGTTTACAGTGTCTGATTTCGTGCTTAGGCTCCGGGATCAACTTTATCTTCGATATCGCCATGCTATAGTGAGCTTTTAAGGTACTGCATCATCCCCAACACGCGTGTCTGACTGTTTGCTCGCCAGCCGCAATTCCGACGCCCTCGAATCCGGGCACTTCGCAGGGCGGTCCGCAGACTACGCCTGGCAACTCCTTCTCGCTGCAGGCGGGATCCTTGTACGTCCCATGTGTAATTCATATCCCCTTCCAGCCGCTGACGGCGCGCAGGCGTTGAACATCCCCCTCCAATCCTTCGTGCACACCCGCGCGCTCCTCCTGTGTCTGACATACCTCTCATCGGCGCTGGCTCCACCAGGCTCACAGACCTCGATCTTCGGGCTCGTCACCGTGCCCGTGAAGTATTTCCCCTACGTACTCCTCGGTGCGCTCCCAACTTTTACAAATCTGCCTTTCACCGTCTCACAGCAGCGCAGGCATGGATCTGCTCATGGGCGGCACGAAGGCCGTCGCGCAGTCGCTGACAGGCGTCGTCATAGGGCACCTGTGGTGGCTCGCGGTCTTCGGACCCGACGGGCGCGGGCTGCCGGGCGCGCAGGAGTGGGGCCGCGCGCCGGGCTGGGTGCAGGCGGTGGTGGGGCGCGGCGCGGCGCCAAACGTCGCGGGGACCGGGGTGCACGTCGTGCCGCCACGGCCGCGGCGGGAGCAAGAGCAGCAGACGGGAGGTATGGGCGGTTACAGGTGGGGATCGGGGAACAGGTTAGGTACCGAGTAAGGCGCGCGGGGCCATCTTGCGGTATGTGCGCCCGTGCTGCCAGCGATCTTTGTACGGAGTGAATGAATAGTGTACATTTGGTCCGAGCATACAGCAAGCTACTCCTTGACGCCGAACTGCTCCCAGTACGCCTGCATGCTCTTCAGCTCCGCGTCGCGGCCCTGCGCGGCGAGCCACTGCATGAGATCGCGCATTCTGAGAATGGCGCGCACGCGCCCGTGACCGCCGAGCGCGCGGTCGACCTCTTTCACGGTGCTCTGGCCGTCCTTGCCGACCTCCTCGCGGTCGAGGCACATCACGACGCCGACGACCTCGCCGCCCTCGCGCCGGATCGTGTCGATCGCGCCGCGCACGGCGGTGCCCGCGGTCATGACGTCGTCGAGGATGAGCACGCGCTTGCCGCGCACGGGCACGCCGACCATGCTGCCGCCCTCGCCGTGGTCCTTCGGCTCCTTGCGGTCGTACGCGAGGCCGACGGGGATGTTGTGCTGCGCGTGCAGGAGGAGCGCGGTGCAGGCTGCGAGCGGAATGCCCTTGTATGCGGGTCCGAAGAGGACGTCGAATTGCGGGATTGGGGTGGCAGAGGAGGGGGCAAGCGCGGATGCGATGAGGGAAGCGTATGCCGTGGAGAGGGTGTGGAGGAGCGGTCCCGAGGACAGTAGGCCGGCGTTGAAAAAGTAGGGGGATATACTGGAGGTATGGTCAAATTTGTGCGCGAGAGCATAAAATGGGCAGCGTACCGGCCAGATTTTAGCGTGAAAGAACCAAATTTGAGAGCATCGACTGCCATAGCGTGGTCAATCAGCTCAAGCTGATAGGGCTCTAGTGTTTGAGACATCCTGACGGTGTAATTCAGCTTTAGTTTTGAAAACAGGTGTAAGGAAATATTGATCGATTCGGATTGCTCTCATTGTAGTGTTACATACCTTCGCTCAGAGGGTATCCTGTTGCGATGTACGAGAAGATGCAAAGGTCTCTTGCATCGGACTCATCTTACCCAAGATCTTATCTTATCTTTCCGGACCACAAGTTTGGCTCTTTGGCCCAACCCGACATTGGTGCTACGGCTAAATTCAGGATTGTATGATATCAATCCTCAGAACACATCTACAAATTGCCGAGTGGATTTTCGATAGGGGAAAAACAGGTCGGGATGAGTGAAACATGCACTCACGCCGTACGTTACGCCGCACGGTGAGTCGTACGTCACGGACGAGGCCAAGGAACATCCCGTGGCGTATGCATACTCACGAACGTTATATTGACAGAGGCTAGCTCAACTTCGCCATCTGGAGAAGACCTAGTTCGTGAATTTCTACAGGAAGAGTAAACCACCATTCTCTCGTTACCCATCTTAGGCAGTCTCGGAAGAAATACAGAAATGCGGTGTATGTACAAGTTACTCCGTAAATGAGAATCCTGACAGCACAGCGCATAGATCTGCCAATCGTAGTTGCCAGCCGTGATGCCATTCTTCTCTTACAGGTTCCATCGAGCTATACGGGGAGGGAAACGGCGTGCCATCTGAGAACCTCCAGATAACCAAATGAGTGCCAGCTACGCCAATGCAGCAGTTGTTACCCTCCTGAATGCTTTCTGTTGGTAAATTCGGCACATTGAGAGACAGACGTGCCGTGTCCCAAATATCTTCAGGAGATTCGTTGACCGCACCCAGAAATGCCATGCGCAACTGTCGAGCTGAAATATTCGCCTGGCCCGAGCGATGGATAGCAAATCCCGCAATTGCATCCAAAAGACTACGATCGGTCTTCATGATCCAGATAACCGAGGAACGGATCTGACGCCTTCGTACAATGATCTCCACTCGTATGTCAAGCTTAGAACCAGGTCCATACTCCTGGCTCCTCTTCATGCTTGGGTCGAAACACCAAAGCTGGTTCCAGGTTCGGAAACTGACACGCTGCTGCCTACATCCAAGGTTCAATATAAGATAGCGGCGTGCCTTCACGGTTCCAAGACATGGCTTGTGCCGAAAATAGAACACAAGGAACTCGTGCAGTAACTACGATCGAGAGGAATCAGCATCTTGTTAGATAAAATTTCCAGTAGCACGCACCTCTTTCGTCGCAACTAGTTCCCAGGGTAGAACCACAGTATGTCCCAGTATATCTGTCAAAGTAATTGGCTTATCGCCAGCACCCGGGTCTCCCTCCCAGAGATAACCCAACTTGTGGGGCAGATTCATAACACAGCGATGGATCTCCCTGATGAGCACATATGGTGCACGGCTCTCCTCGCGAAGATAGGTGACCGCATCCCTGACGCTGGCGACCTCATGGCTGACGCAAGAGACCCCATTGTTGACGCTAGCCATCTGACTACCGATGCGATCCATGCGATCCCTGCCGTTTCAGCGCCCAACGTCAGTGAATGAGCACGAGCCATAAAAAGACGAGGCTGCGAACCCTTGTGCGAGCGCAAGCAGCGTGTTCATTGCTTCGATCTGCCCGGACAATCTTCGTCGCAACAGCAACAATTCCTCCTTCTTGAACAGCGTCCAACCGATTCTCTGCCACGCATCGATCATCATCGCCCCAACGGATCCTCCATCACGAGAGGACATCCCCCGCATCGCAATCCGTTCATTCATCTTGGTGATGATATCCAAGCAGATCCCCACCGCATGGTATAGCGCATTCTCAACCGATTGCGAGAGCCTAACCGAGCCCGGAAGCGATAGCGTTCGTTGTACTTCCGTCACCGTGAAGACGACGGAATCGAGTTCGCGGATGACATCTCTAAATTCGGTGGAAGAGTCTTTCGTATTGTAGAGCGCCTTCCTGACACGGTCGGCGAGCTGAAGTAGGGTGATGATGTCGCCTAACGAGCCGAACGTGAAGGCGACGACGGACATGATGCCTGAAGGCGACTACGGGGATGACGTGCAAAGGCTGAAGCGCGAGAATGCCATCCTGGTGTGTTAGGATGTTATCTGGATGCCTCGTGGTGTGCATAGGTCCATCATTCCAGGGAGCGCTCGCGAAGCTATGCAAGCTTCGTAACCCTCATAACACAGACAGGGACTGGTAAACCGCAATGACGTGGATAAAAACGCCGGACGGAATGTCGATGCCGCAGGGCGCGCTGCAAGCAAAGGCCTGAATAAGCAATAAAAAAGTGCCTTGCTTGCTGGTTGACGGCGGGCTCTTGAGGCAGCAACAAATTCCAGGGGCAGAGGTATCTTCTTGTTGCGGAAAGCCGCTGCGTGAGAAGAGGACGCCAGCGTGTCAAATGCCGAAGAAGCGATACTCGTTACTTAAACCCATGTTAGCGCCAGAATGGTAGGTTGGCGCAGAGATGTAGAGTGTGGCCCGGCCTGACTGATGATCGGCTGGTTGGGTTTCACGGCATAGGAGCACAGCTAAAGTATAGATCAACGCATATATACTGCGACCTTCGTTCCGTCGACAGAACAGAAGCTCGGAGTAGTATGGCGGGGTGAGGATCAGACTTCCCTAACACAGCGTTGCTCACCATTGAACAGCTAGAACTCTATTGGGCTTACCGTAAGTAGAGCAAACGCGTGCATTCTGAAGCACCATTCAGCGAGTGGTTCAAGTTGCAGGTCCCGCGCTGGATCGTCCATGAATTATGGGTGCGAATTTGAGCACACTCACTGCTGACTCAGTCGCGGACGCCGATCATGCTAAATCAGATTATGTCAGTCAGTGCGAAAAGTGAGGACGGAAGAAATCAGCCGAGCTAAGACTCATTCGAAGTCAAGTACCCGAATGACAATGTACGCACCTTCCTCAGAGTGCAGAACCCACAAGTCTTTATCTCCATGACTTCTTTGAGGTTATCAAGCCGCAATGCGATCTGAAGTGAGATTGAACTAAGTTGCTGGATTAATTGTTGATCCAAAATTGTTGATCCAATACAGCTGCGCGAATGCTCAGAAAAATCAGCAAGCACCATGATTGCTCATTTTGGTCGGGAGGTTTTGACAACGACGGCACAGATCTGTACGGTGAAGGCTGCATGCAGGATACAGCAAGAATAACAAACCGACAAACCGCGAGATATGTGGTATGTGCGAAGTACGAAATTGCAAGGACTGCCGATATGAATCAGGTTATAGGTCGGTCGGGATGCCTAGATCAATGATCAATAAGTGGAGCATGGATCCAGTCCTTGACTGTGTAATGATACAGGTAGAAGAGGAGACCGTCCGTTATGGAGTGAAACGTCGACGTGGGAGAATAGAAGATATGTGCACAGAATCCAAATATGTACCTAGCGTCGAATAATCAGCACGATATGAATACGACACATGTCTCAAGTAGAGCCACTTACGATATAAGTGAAGGATACGCAGAGAGTGGGATAGGAAGCAATTTGTGAATACCACAGATGAATGTTGGGAAGACACTTAGCAAGAAGATTCGCAGGCGCGGATTGCCTCCGGCGACGTCACCATCAAATGGTTACAAGCTACCATTTGAGATGTATCAGGTCCTTTTCTATTCACTATTCAAATTGAAGCAGTCTTACCCTCGGGGTCCGTCATCGTCGCGAGCTGGTCCATGACCTCGTCCAGATCAACGAGCAACTCCTTATTCGGCGTGGCCATGATCTTGCCAAACACGTCGAGCTGCTCAGAAAGCTTCTCCTCCTCCTCCGAATCGAGCTTCATCTTCGCATCGACGAAGACGCGCCGCAGAGGTGCGTTGACGAAGATCCGCCACTCCACGACACACCGCACGATGAGCGGCTCGCTGTCTCCGAGTACGAGGGTATTGAGCTCCGGGAGCGCGATTGGCGGGCGCCCACCTTCGGGCGTGGGCTGCTTGTACTCCTCGATCGTGCGAGCCATGTAGCGGAGGAGCACGAGGTAGAAGATGGATGACTGGCACTGGTCGATGCAGAGTACGCTCAGCTTTGGCAGCGCGTGCAGCATGAGCTCAAGGACATCGCCGGCGCAGGCAAGGCTCTCGATGCGGAGGCCCTCTAGGCTGTGCAGGATCGGGCGCTCCTTGCTCGGGTAGGGCGTAAGAAGCTGACCGACAAGCGCCTCGTACGTACCCCAGCAGTTTGGCAGGTTCAGTTCGAGGCGCGTGACGTTTGGGGCAACGATGCTTGCAACCAGTTTTGTACTGAGCTCGGGCCCGATGTTGTGAAGCGCAAGCCGTTCGAGTGCGGGCAGCTCGACGGCGTCACCAGTCCAGTCTTCGTGACCATCGAAGCTGCGAATGCAGGAGAGCCAGATATTCTCGAGCCCAGGCGAGCGCCCGAGGATAGCCATGAAGTCGGGGAATGTCATGGAGGGGATGTGGTATGGGTGATGTAATTTTAGGACCGTGAGAGCTCCGGTCATGGAGGGCCCGCACCAATGGGACGGGGCATTGCGGAGTGAGAGGTAGGAGATTTTGTGCATCTTGCAACTGAAGGGGACGTCATCATAGTCGAATGGCACCAACCGGTCCTCCTCGCAACTGGTGGGCGCGGCGAGGCATAAATGCTCGAGCATTGGGGCGGATGTGCATGATGCGAAGGCAGTAAGGGCGTCCTGCATAACCTCCTGGTTGTCGACGCGAATGAGCATGAGTTTCCAGCGATGCGCATGACGAGCGAGAGCGGACATGGCGTCCCGGAGAACCTCGCGACGATAATCCACGGGTCCGGCGAACGTAGTATTGAAGTCGGCCTGCCGAAGATCCCACAGCGGTCTCCAGTCCACCCGAACTTCCAGCGGCACACGCTTCGAGCGTTTCAGCAATGCATAGGTCTGTGCGACGACGTGCTCATCGAAATGGACCACGGCGATGCGATTCCAGAGGAAAGGCATTCCTAGCGCAATGGACCTCCAGTACCTGCACACCTGCGATATGACGACCTCCAGCCGCAGCGCGAATGGAACGCCGGGGGCACGCCATGCAGCGTCGTCCTCGTAGGAGAAGATGAAAGAGAGGACCTCGACTGGAAGCCTGTTAACCGGACATGTCTTCCGAATGCGCAGCTCCAGTATGCTGTCTTCGCAACACTTCACTCCTCGTCGCCTCCAATCCTTTCCCTCCCGCAGTAAGCGTGTCCAGCGCAGCGCCATAAGTGTTCAAACGCTCCTGATCCCGGGACAGCGACCAACTAGCATGACACGGGGCCCATTATCGGCGAACGTTAGCATTGCAATATAACCAGTTTGGACAAGAGACACACCAACTCGTGGCCGCCCACCGTCGCGGTCGATGATATCGATGATTCTCGGGTCTTCGGAGTCGGGAAAAATGTTACTTGCAACTCCGTCTCGAGGCCTTCAAGTGGCATAAGTACAGCAACCAAAGCTGGCGCCAACCCGACGCTTCATCAGCTTAAAGTGGGCCGTGTCGGTCCGACCAGATATCGCGTATCTGCTACTGACTAATGCCTGACTAAAATGCTGGACCAACGTTTGTAAACATCTGTAAACGCGTTCTGTCAGACGTTAGAAAATTCCTCACGTAGAATGGGGAGAACGATTATGCTAGTACGTGGACAATTGTCTCGAAGAGTTTATTTTGATTGACCACCCGAAGGATAGGTATCAGACTCTACGCAAGGATCTACTTATAGCTTCATTACTATCGAGAACCAGGCCCCGTCGACCTAAATTTCCGTTCTACCTTCATCTCCACCAATCTGAGCGGAACATATAACAGCCCGGCTGCCACGAAGCCGGTGTATATTCCAATATCTCCAGTGCCGTTTTTGGCGATAGGGCCCGTATACCAGACTTGAGACATGCTGGGTACGATGAGGCCTATCGATCCAACAAATGCAAATACAGCAGCGATACCGAGCGGCAGATGGCTAGGCCTGTTCCAGTGTTCCGGCACGTAGGTTGCAAAGTTGGCTCGACGGATGATGATATGATCTGCAAGGACGATGGCAGCAAAGGATGCGGTCCAGTAGCCAATGATGTCTGTAAACAATGTAGCACAGAAATCGTTGTTGCGCGCGCGAAATTGACGCACCCATTACCTCGACGAGAGTGTTGTAGAAGTGCGTTGCGCCGATGATAGCAACTGGGACCAGACTGTAAAAAAATGTCTATATCTGAAGAGAAGCAATGAACGCTAACTCACATCGCCGTAGATATAACTGCATACAGGTACCTAGGTATCTTTGCAAAAAAAGGTGCGACCGCCATAGTGCTCGTACCCAACAAGTACATTGTAGGTGCGACGGCGCTTGGAATTGTCAAGGCAATGACGACAGTGAGAAACTTGCCAAATCCTCCCGTCATGGCAAGGACAGATCCAACGAGGCCGCCGACGTCGCTGCCGTCTCCCAATCCTGATTTCCAGGCTGCGACCAAGGGTGCCGCTGCCGCAAAGGCCGCTCCTAGCATGTGACCCGGCAACTAGGACGACTATGAGTGACGCATCGAAGACATGGCACGAAACATACGCATGAACAGAAGAAGCCGAAATAGACGTAGAAGAATATCCTCCAGCTAAATGTTGCATGAATGTCAGTCAAAAGTGAAAAGTGGGGAACCTCGGACCTCGAAGCATCATGGGAGTGATACACTCCATAATCGGGCGTCATAGTGCACCAACTCATAACGCTAGATGCAACGACGGATGCATAGGACAAGACCGCAGATGGTTCTGGAGGTGGGGCCGGAGTATTGTGAATATGCCTTGCCCCGACGCCGAGCATGACCAAGAAGGCGATCAGGTTCGGGATCCATGCGAATGTTGCGTACCTGTGAAGATAGTATATGAGCAATTGCAGGTAGTTATGGTAGTTATTTAATGTGGCACTGACCAGTGCAGAACTCGATATCCACAAAAGGATACTGCCAGGGAGATGACAGCGATGATGACAATTCCGGCGGTGTCAGTCAACTGCTCAGACACGCTCGCGAGTGTTTGCCCGCCGACGATGACATTCAGGATGAGAAAGCCTTGCAGCGAGAAGACGTTGAGCAAGCTTGGAATTACAGAGCCGTACAACCTGATGAACTAGATTGTAAGGAACATTGTGTTTTGAAATAATGGTGTGACTGTCGCACCCCCAAGAAAAGCGAGATTGTACCATGGCTCGGGTGCCAAGCTTTGGTCCAAACAATCCACTATGGCTGGAATCAGGAGAGATTGATGTGAATCAGGTATTTCAACATACAAGTAGGCTGGTATAGCGCATGTGCTGATAGTGTGTGGATGGTCAGAATGCATGGGATACGATGAATGGAAGTGCTCTCTCACATCAAATCGACGACCAGAAGCGTCAGAAGCGATACATTCAGATTTAGGCCGAAGAATGCTGGTGCGATCGTTCCTGTGCTGAATCTTCCTTGCTGGTTAGCCATTCTGTTAACTCAAAAAAAAAAAAAACTCGGTAGAGCAGACTTACGACAGCGCATTGAGATTCGCCGAGAACCACACGAGGCCAAGTTGATATATCCGTTTATCCGTCCTCCCTTCGAGTGGAGTGGGATCGATGCTGAAATGCGCGTTCAACGACAGTTAGCAGTGGAAATAGGGTATTTAGTCTGGACATACCCATGTGTCTCAATTCCGTATCGCGTTAAGAACCTCGTAAATCTCCTAGAAGTCGTCACATCATCCTGTATGGAACCGCTTTCGACAGGGCTATCGATCGACACCTTGATACTCGCATCCTGAGGGCGGAGTGCATCATCAAGGGTCTTCAAGCTGTGCTTTTCTTCTAGCATGGCAGGCTAGACGGTATCGTGAAGGACGAAGAGACGGGGAAGCTACCTTGCCGCTTCTCACACCTTATCTGCGCGTGCTTCAAACTATTGGGAGCTGTAAGAGAATGTGGAAAAGACCCTTCCATTCGTACCAGCTGATAAAGTCCGTGGAGATAGACAGCCCCAAATATGGACTGGACGCCGCGGAAGCCTCGAAATGACAAGCCTGTTTGGTAACCTGTCAGCGGCATGTTGGTACTCTTACATGACTTCAGGATGAGAAGCAGAGCAGAAAGCTCATATTCAATGCCGTTCAGAATGAGTATCAAAAATGTATCAATGGCCTGCTCCTTATAGATCAGAAGTGAATAAAGAAAATGTGTGGACACTATCATGCAAGGGAGACTCACGTCGTACAAGTCCGCAGGGCACACCGAGAGATTGAAGTTGAAGCTTGTAAAAGTAACAGGCGACTTGTTCGAAACTCGCGACCATGAAATTGGCTGTGCACGGGTTGGATAGCAATAGGACTGTCCATGCTGATCTTCAGTCGCACTAAAGACATCACCCAACTTGCGAGCTGATGAAATATGTTTCCCATTCACCAAGACAAAACCTTGACCATCCTCAAATCACGACTCCTCGCCCCATCCGATCCGCTTCTCCACCTTCATCTCCAGCAGCCGCAGCGGTACATAAACCACCACCGCGACCGCGAACCCCATATACACACCGATATCGCCTGTCCCGCTCGCGGCGATTGGGCCCGTGTACCACACCTGCGACATGCTCGGCACGATGATGCCGATGGACGACGCGAATGCGATACACGCGGCGACGCCGAGCGGGAGGCGACGTGCGGTCGCCCAGTCGGCGGGGGTATAGCTCGACCAGCGGCAGCGGCGCACGAAGCAGTGGTCTGCGACGATGATGGCAGCGAAGGAGGCACTCCAGTAACCGATAATACCTGGACATCAAGATGATGAGGTCGGCCAAGGGACGACGAGAGCAGAAGAAACCTTACTGAGGATGTCGACGAGCGTGTTGTAGAAGCGTGTCTGCCCGACGATAGCGACAGGTATAAGACTACAGTGTCCCTTTAGACAAGCCAAACACTGGGCAAAGAAAAGGACATACATGGCAGTCGAGATAATTGCGTATACGTATCGGGGTATTCTTGCGAAGAAAGGTGCCACCGCCATGGCACTCGTGCCGAACGAGTACATGGTCGGCGCGACGGCGCTGGGTATAGTGAGAGCAATCACGACAGTGAGGAATTTTCCAAAACCACCGGTCATTGCGAGCACCGCTTCGATCAGACCGCCGACGTCGCTGCCATCACCGAGACCTGCCTGCCAGGACGGGACGGCGGGTGCACCGGCAGCGAAGGCGGCGCCGAGCATGTGTCCTGGCAACTGATGCACTGTTCAGTCTTGGCAGAAATGTGCGTGTGTCGGAAGGGAACTAACACTTGAAACGAAGAATCCCAAATAAACATAGATGAAGATGCGCCAGCTACAACCTAACGTCAGTCACGGATAGCGAGTGAGGAATGACTACTGACGTCCGCGCATCGGTGTGGTAAACACCGTAATCGGGCGTCATGGTGCACCAACTGAGTACACTGGATACCACCACAGATGCATACGACAGTACCGCGGCGGGCTCTGGTGCCGGAACGGGAATATTCTGAACGTGCTTCGCTCCAGCTCCGAGCAAGACGAGGAACGCAACAAGATTAGGGAACCAGGCGAAGCTCTCGTACCTTCAGGGAAATCAGCTCTGGTCCCCATGTTAAGCAAGAGAAGCTAACCAGTGCAATACTCTGTACCCGCAGAACGTCACCACTAGCGAAATGACAGCAATGATGACGATGCCGATAGTATCAGTGAGACTGTCCGAAACGGCGGCAAGAGTCTGTCCGCCGACGATACAGTTCAAGATCAGGAATCCTTGCAACGAGAACACGTTGAGCAAGCTCGGGATCCAGGAGGCATAGAACCTGTAGCGATCGAGACATTAGGTCGTGTGACACACGATACTTACAACCTTACCCCCAAGAAAAGCGAGCCTGGACCATGGCACGAGTGCCCAATTTTCGTTCCGAAAAACTGCGCTGTGATCCCAAGCCCGTCAAAACAGCTAGGAAAACCGACGATAAACGACATACAAGTATGCCGGGACCGAACATAGACTAAGCAATGCGATGATAGTCAGAGATCCAAGATCGCAGAAAGAATATAACCATTAAGCACGTACACCAGTCAACAACTAAGATAATGAGGGAGTCTGTCAGGCCAAGCCCGAAGAATGCTGGACCGGCAGTTCCGGTGCTAAAGCTGCAAAACTTCCCAATTAGCATTTCGCATTGACAGGAAACAACTCGTCGACTCACGTCAAAACATTCAGATTGACGGAAAGCCATGCTAGAAACATCTGATAGAGACGTTTGTCTGTCCTCTTCTCTGCCGGGATGGGCTCGATTCTGCATGATCAGAGCCGTGTGAGTCAAGGTGAAGCTTGACGAACGTCGAAAACGCGTCCAAAGTTGAACCAATTCCAAGTATCGACACGCACCCATGAGTCTCTATGCCGTACTTCGACA
Organism: Hericium coralloides; assembly: GCA_003675405.1. NCBI lineage: Eukaryota > Fungi > Basidiomycota > Agaricomycetes > Russulales > Hericiaceae > Hericium > Hericium coralloides. The sequence goes on along the minus strand of QUOP01000241.1, from coordinate 38,326 downwards.
GAAACGTCGTAAACCTCTGAAACCTCGTCAATCCAATCGAAGAATCCTCTTCCGACTCCTTCGTGCCCTTATAGGCAACGTCATAGCCCGCCTCGAGCTCTCTCGACGTGCGCTTCTTGTCCGGAATTGTAGGGTCCATGACTTGTCTGGCCGGGCTTGCTAGCTGGGCGCCTCGGAACCTCCCACTGTCAAGACAAAAGCAAAGATGCAAGGACCAGCAACCGTCCCCGCGTCCACAGGCGATAAGTATACGGCGACCAGGGAGTCCATGGTTGGAACTTCCCGCGCCGCGCGTCGCGCCAACGCACCGCCGGCACACCTCCAGTCTTTTCCTCCTTCCTCTGCCCATTTCTGCGACGTGGTGTGCCATTTTATGGCTAGATATGTGCGGTATGTATGTATGGCCGATTTAACTGAATTTTTTGGCCCAAAAATCGGCCTATTCCTGCCAGTGCATGGCAGGAAGTTGCCAGGAAGTTGCTTTACATGAACAGTGAGTTGCATCCCTGTTCATCGACAGTTTTGCTTGCACGACCAAGCGTGATATAGGGTGAGCAGCCCAGTCAGTCCGATGGAAGGCAGGTGTGCCCGCTTGCATAGCTTCAACATCACAAGGAAGTATATGAAGATAGTTGTCCATGAAGACAAAGATTGCGAGAGAAAATTATTCATAAACTCTACAGTATAGCATCACAAATACCAGTACATGGTCTCCCGCCGCCTCCTCTCACTCACCTCTGAGCACGTGCGCCACGAGAAACTACCTCACATCCTTTGCGTTTACCGTGGACCCACCCTTCACCGCCGTGTCACCCTCCGTACCCACGCGCACTGTGCTCGCACCTTTCGTCTCCGCGTGGCACTACTCTCCCGCCAGCAGCACAGGCCGCACGACCGCCGCATTGATCACATGCGCCGGGACGCACGCCTCCCCCCCGCCCAGCAGCAGCCCGGGCACGATGGGCTCCGCAGCAGGCGCGCGCGCGAGCATGTGCTCCGCAGCCTGATTGTCCACATGCAGCGAGTGCAGGAGGCGGTAGAGCAGGAGGATCGCTAGCGGGAGGTCCGTGCTCGCGTTGTGCGAGAGACCTATAAGTACTGGTCACGGCGATGAGGCGCCGCGCCGCGCCGGGAGCGTCGCAAGTATGTTGAAAAGCGCGCGCATGCAGAGATTGGGTGGGTCGAGGATGAAGCCCTGCAGGCCGTGGAAGGCCGGCGTGCCACACGCGGGGCGTCAGGACGTGCGGGTGCGGGGTGCGGGGTGCGGGGTACCGACGGACCTACATCATCACTGGCTGAGGAGAAAACACTCATTGTAACACCAGATACAAGTGCTTGTGCATTGACTCACCTACTGAGACCCACTTAGAATCTACGTATGGAGCCTTGAGGCCCGTCAGTCCAGTCTTTAACCTGCCGTACGAGAATCACAGAAATGGCAGAGATAGGCCGATTTTGGGGCCAAAAAATTTGGCAAAATCGGCCATACATACATACCGCACATAACTAGCCATAAAACTGCACATCAAGTCGCAGAAATGGGCAGAGGAAGGAGGAAAGACTGAAGATGTGCCGGCGGTGCGTTGGCGCGACGCGCGGCGCGGGAAGTTCCAACCATGGACTCCCTGGTCGCCGTATAAGTAGCCCCGTCCGCTAACCATGGGCCTCATGATGTCAGCGCTCGAAGAAAAATTTGTCGAGCACAAGGCGTCTGATCAGCAATTTTGATGCCGATGCCGCAACTGGGCGATAAGATGGCGCTGTGCTAAATCTGGATACATACTGTACTCGGTCGTGCGCTATACTGAGCACAAGTGGCAGTGCCGTCACCAGCATGGCAGCAAAACGTAGTCCGTCTTGTAGGGGAGCAAGCTCCCCAATAAGTTCGAATCCCGAAAGGACAACACGGCGACAAAATATACAGTCCATCGCAGGTAATACATCATTTCGGTTGGCATGTGCAGCATGCGGGTGGGAAGTCCGACGTATCTTGTTGGAATATTTTGCTTTAAGCTGTCCATGCCTCGCTTCCCTCTTCCCTGCCTGATTATTTGATTGTTCGTGGCTATCATTTAACCGTTCTTCAACATTCTGAGAGGGAGATATTGTTGACCGTGGTCCAAACAAGGCCGATGGCGATGGGCTATATGTCAGTTCTTCGAGATCCTGAATGGGCGATTCTGGTGATCGTGGTTCAGATAAACCTATATAACTTGGTAGTGATGGCGGTGGGGTATAATCAGGATTGGGTTTCCACTCTCCCCATGACTGCGCGGGCCCCAGGTTTAACGCCTTTCTGAACTGGGATGGCCTGCCGTGGAGCCAACGTGTGCGGCAGAGGCGGCGGGGGGTATTCAAACTTAGGTTGTCAGGGTGTATGCGACCGGTCGACAGGCATTTCAAGCCCAAGTGCTCCTTCGTCCAGGTTGGCTTTAACGAGTTCCGGAGAGCGTCTTCTCCAGTGACGTGAAAGCTGTGGAGCCCGGCGAGGGTAGATGAACTCTCGGGATTCCCGGAAACATGAGGGCTCAGCATCCCAGATGAAACATCTCATCAATTGGTGAACATACATCATTAGGCAAAACTTGGCCCGAAATGTGGGAGAGCCCGTCCCGATGGTCTAGATTTGCTCTGTCAATGTTTCCACGATGCATTGCTGATACGATTTCGTCTTGCTTGTGACGGATCTCCGAGACCTGTTCATCTAGTTTGCGCCGGATCTCCTGGACGTGTTCGTCCTGTTTGCGACTGAATCGCTCCAACCGCTCACTGATGCGCTGCGATCAATCCAAGGTTAGTGAGATAAAATTATGCTCAACAACGAACCCATGTGCCAATATGAGCAGTGTGTTCATCGCCTCTATCTGTCCCGACAGTCTCCGGCGAAGGGTGATCAATTTTTCTCTCGTGAACAAGCACCATCCAAGCTTGAGCCAAGCATCCTTCCCAAATGTCCAACCGCTGCCGAAACCTCTCCTCCAGGATGCTATTTTATCATCTATCTGCCGCAGAAGATCAAGACATCTTCGGACGGCGTGATGCAGCCCGTTCTCAACAGGTTCCGGGAGCTTGTTAGGCCCTTCAATGGACAGATCGTACTGCACGCCCTCGACGGTGCGGACGACGGAGTCAAGTTCGAGGATGACATCGAGGTACTCTGCAGAGGAGCCCTTGCTGTCGCATAGTGCTCGGATCACCGTCTTCGCGATTTGGAGCAACGAGATGATGTCGCCTAAGGAACCAGCCGTAAATGCAAAGACAGGCATGATGGAACGCGGGCACAGGCGCAAACCGAGGGCAAGGATTGGAACATACTAGATATAAGTCCCGCTTGCTCCCACCTAAGCAGCCTCGTGTTGCACAGGTCTCTGCGTCTATCCTAAATTCACCGCTTCTTCGCGTACAACGGACTTGTCACAGCCTCATCGGGACGAATATCCCTGTGCATTGAAAGCTTACCGGGTCTCAAACACTCCCGTCGGGAGCGAGATGTACAAGTAGTCAACTCGGAGCTAGAGATCATGGTTGCGCATAGACCTCGGAACAGCGTCTAACATGACGCATGATGTATGATCGGGACTTCAAGCTAGCTTCTGGCTCACAGCAATCAGAAAGACTTACGAAATGGCGTTGATCAAGCATAGGTTCACTGGTCTGTACTGAGAATCTTGACTTCGACGTTATCGATTGATCGACCGGTTTGGACGCTTTGCGCAGGCCTGTTCGATCTTAAATGTAGACAAAGACAAAATATGTCCCGTTCCTAGATTTCACTCACCATGTAAGTATCAAGATTATTCACGACATTTTTGACTTGAAGGAAACCCGAAGGCACCGCACGTGTTGAAACTAAGTGAGGGTGATGTGAGCGTGGCGTCATCGAGCTCGACATCGACTCCACAACAGATGGCGGCTTATGTGTCCGTATGCCTGGAGTGAAGCAGGATCAACACCTCGGAATCCCAAGCGACAGCTCGAAGCGTACCAAAAGTGCTGTCCGAAAATATGTTGTAGTAAAATGACGCTGCATCATAAGTAAGCCAACATCAGTAGAACGGTCGGGAGGGCTCAAGAGCTCCAAGAGAGCTCAAGCGCTTGGTGCTGGTTGAAGTTCCTTGAACTCACTTGCAAGCTACCGTGAAATTTGGTCATTTCCTAAAGAGGAGGACGTCGCTCAATTCCTATTTTGGGCATGACGGTCTCTCTTTTCAAGCGCTCTCAAGAGACCCTCAAGATGTTTAGCCCAACCAAGTAATATGTATCTGTCGACTGACTTCGGGCGACTCCGAAGTCCAACGACTTGTCTTGTAAGTTTGTATCCATTCGTCTCTCTTTACACCACTACCTGCTCTGACACAAAGGACCATGCCCACTGCATCCACGTTCCAACCTGCACCACACCCACACTACCACGAAGTGATACCCTCTTGCATTACAAGCGACTCCCGCATTGACGTGTCCGCTTCAACACTGAGGGATCTCGCCACGTCATCCTGTGTCGTGCGCCTTTCGTAGGTCTGACCTCCTCTCCCGCATCTCCAAACAACTAATTTCTGATTTTATTCGCTGTGTACATGTAGATCAAACGAGAGGAGATGATGCGCGTGGCGCTCATCATCCATTTTCGTGTGCTGTCGCAGCGAAAAGCCAGGTACGTGTGTGTGTGGGTGCCCAGAGCAGTGTAGGCTTGCTGCCCAGCCGCAGCAGCTCCGAGCATCGTACAGGGCGCAAGCGTGCCGAGCGCTGCCGGCGGCGGCGGCGCGAGCAGGCCCTGGCCCATCGCGCAAGGTGCGCGTGGCGCGCCGCCACAGAAGTGGCGGTTCGACCGCGCACGGCGCTTTATGTGGAGTGCATCATCTGGCGCTCTCCGCCTACCGTGTCTATCTCTGCGATCTGGATGTGCACGAGCAGCTGCCACAGGCGCAGCGACTGCGCATGCTGCACGACATATAGCTCGAGGTCCGCGGGTTACATCACGCTGGCCGGTGACGAGGGCGGAACGCAACGTGCAGTGCGGCGTGATAAGGCTGGCATGCTCACTGTACCACCCACAGCACACCCTGTGATGCTGCGCAGCTACCCATCGCTCATCCTGCGGCTTTTTCGGCACACTCTGCAGCACACACAAGGCCGAGCACACGCATGTACTTAGATGCGCGTATGGTTTGGTGCCGATGCGGGGCTGGTGTGAATCCGGGTGCATGGGCATAGTCTTTGTATTCGTAGTGCAGTTTCTCTAGTGTATATACTGTAGTCTGTGTATTGTTGAGAATAAAATGATGTTTTTCAAGTTACATCTTATCTCAAGAGCCTTCAAGAGCCCGCAAGAGCCCGCAAGACAGGCGGTGACGAGCTCTTCCGGATTTGGAAAGGTGTCTTGACAGCGCTTGCAAGCCCTTGCAAGGCGCGTTCAAGCTTGAATGCAACTATCCAGGACATAAGAGTCCTTGAACGCGCTTGGGCTCTTGAGCCTCTTGCAAGACGCTTCAAGGACTTGTCTGTTTTACTGATGAAACGCTTGCAGTAAACAATCAGAGCAAACTGTACCCCACATCGGTCCCTCGATAGCTGTGCCGGGAAAATGGCATAAAAGATAGAATAAAACCTTGGAAAACGTACAGCTACGTACAGCATCGCTTTCAGGACGTGAATCTGCACCCGCCCCATTGACATGAATGTATTAATCCTCCGCGTCGGACGTTGGAACAATTTATGGGGACTGACGCGCCGTAGCCTTTGACGAGCGCGTCGTCGCGCGGTGACGGTGATGGCTTTGTGTCCTGTCGGACAGGCGAGCTGGGCTGCGAAAAGGAGGCGTCCAGTACGCGTTCAACGATCTGCGAAGGCGACGGCTAGTACGTGTGGCGAAGGCGCTGACCCATGGACCCGCGGAAGGTCGCGCTCGTCCTTGCGGCGGAAAAGAGTAGGTTTGACCTGAGCATAAATTACTACCGCCGTGCGCCCACGTCATTCGTGGGCATTGGCCTAGAGTTAGAGATCGGTATTATTCTATGAGTGGACTGGATGATCGAGCGGGACGTGAGCTCACCTCAACGTGGAAGAGCAAGTCTGCGCCTGACGAACATCGCGTAATCAGTTGCAAACGCTATTCGTGTATGTCTACAACTGTCCGGGATAAAACTCATCTCCACGATTACAAATAGCCTAGCTTGAAGGTGTCTGCTCGCTCGCTTGCAGAGCAGTTGACCGCCAGATAAAGAGCAATGCATTCGTGATGATATATGATTTTCTGCCGAAAAAGAGTGCACAGTTTTCATACTGCTGTAATCGTGAGATTTATTAGAAAATTTAGAAGCCAACAGAGCAGACCTTGAAGACGATGAAGGAAAGTGTCAAAGTTTTGTCTTCGGGCTCTTTTGGTATATGGGGATGGGCATAGCAGACAACGCGTCGAACGTGAGAAATGGCCTTCCGAACGCCATTCCGGCTTTTCCCGCCGACGCGGCTCGCTCGTCGTGTCCCGCACAGAGACCCCTTGCGACAATTCTATCTTCTTGCTCATCAGACAGATTCAAGTAGTACCAATAAGGCGATTTGAATGTACATATGTCTAGCTACAATTTGGTGTTATGAAATGTCTTGAGAGTCTGAAATGACTGAGATAGCATGAAATTCGTCACGAAAAAGAGTATTACTTGTCGAGAAATAAGTCTCTCGAGATTTCGCAACACGAAATTATAGTCTAACATGTAGTGAACAACTTTTGTTATAAGATGATGGTATAGAATGGTGGAATGAACACGGAGAAAGGCTGGTAACAGAGGGGGTGTAAGGATGAAGATGTCCCGGGCCCGAGACGCGTCGACGCGTCGAAATGCGGGGCGCGACGCGTCATTATGCACGGATCTGCTCGTATACTCTTGATTCTTGTGTCTGCTGTATCGGATTTTCACTGTGCCCAACATGCCACCAAGTGCGAGGTCATCTAATCGAACACAGCACTCAAAACGACTGCACGAATTCAAGAAACAAGCCAAAGAGAACTCACCCTCTCAGGCTCCTCAGAACAACATTTCTCGTAGGACAAGGGCAGCTCTCTCGAGATCTGATGCTCCTAACACCTCTCATGGTCTGGATTCGCAACGTATTGCTCTTCTGGAGGCCGAACTTGCTGGTCTTCGTACATCTCTTCTCGAAGCTGAGTCTTGCTATCTCGAAGCCACCAAAACTGCTGGGGATCTGGAGACAGCATTAACAAAGTGCCAGGAGGAACTCAGGAACTTACAGAGATCTGGTCTGAAGACATCTCTGCAGCTTGACAGGTATCGCAAGAAGGTTCAGGCTCAGCGCAAGGGACTTGCTCGTGCTAGGCTGCGCGAAGGAGTGCTGATTGCCCGAATCGACACGCTCCAGGAAGACACCGCAAGCGCCGAAACGAGAAGTGCACTAGCATCTCTGCGAGAAAAAGAAGCTCAGTCAGGCCTTGCTCGAGCTCTTCAAGAAACTTCACAGGCTCTCTTGCATGCTGATCGTGCTAGCTCTGATGCTTTCAAGGCCTCCGAAGCGGTGACTAGGTTCTCGGCTACGGTGGACAGCTTGACTCGCGAGAACTTGCAGCTAAGCAAGGCGCTGGGATCTATGAGCTCGAAGGCGGCTACCTTACGACAGGATCTGGATGAGTCTCGAAAGCGTTTGAAGGCTACACAGATGCGCTGCACCCGTGCAGTGTGCGCTCGCGAGAAAGCTAAGAAACGCGCAAACGCGGCGAACATAGCTCGTCAGCAAGCTCTAAACTGGAAGCTTACTCAAGGACGGATGTACTCACCTGAAGCCAGAAGCCTTGCACGACTTCTTCAGAAAGCTGGATGCTCGCAAACAGCTGTTGGGCCAACAATTGTTGCAATCGGGCAGGTATTTGGAATCAAAGTGAACCGCACGATGAGTCGTCGAACTGCACAGCGTGCCTCTATCGAGGGCGGCCTTGCATCAAAAATTCAAGTGGCATATGAGCTGTCGCAGGCAGATGGTGTGTTCATTACTGACAAATCCTGATTCACTGAACTCACAGTCAGTATAGGTTTCACAGCGAGCGGAGACGGCACGACGCACCGAAAGATTAACTATGAGGCTCGGCATGTCAACGTTCTCGCCCCTTCATCGTATTCAGATAAATCGGCACCTTTGTCACACCGCACGCGCCTGGTTGGTGTTGATCAGGCCCTTGATCACTCAAGCGAGACACAAGTTGCCGGCTGGAAGGAACACGTCAATTCCATGTCAGGCTTGCTTGCTGAGACTCCATTCGCAGAACGCGAAGGTGTTAAGTTCAAGGCAGACGACTTTGCGCGCAAAATTAAGGGCATGCACGGGGACCATGCAAGTGATCAACTGAAGACGGCACGCGCAATCGAGGCCTGGAAGAAAAACGTTATTATCTCGGATCTCGGCTGGCAACGCTTGGCCGACATGTCGCCCGAGGAAGTCGATGAGCTATCAGCTGATGCCATTGATGCGGAGCGAGATGCTGCTGGTGGAGAAGAGAACTGGCTGGCCCTTGATAATGATGTGCAGAAGCAGCGCATTGACTCCGCATTGGCAAGGCTTGCGCTTGATCTTGGTGCCTCTGCCTTTGCAGATCTGTCTTGCGACAGCCAACGCAATCTTGCATTCTTCGTGCGCGGAGGGTGCTGTATGCATAAAGATCTCAATTCTGTCAAGGGCGGCAATGACATGATGCAAGCTGAGTGGCACCGTATCCAAGCCCGGCCACCAATGCTCTTGGCAAACAAGGCGAACGCTGCAACAATCGAGATCAGCGGACCATCAGATCCTGCCGCTCAGCTAGCCACCGATGTCAGCGCAAGGGGTGGGGTTAAACTTACGAGCCTGGCAGGTGCAATCTTCAATAACAAGGATGACAAGAAAGGACATCAAGATTACCATCGGTGGTTCTTCGAGGATGTCAAACGCCGTCTAGATGGAACCAAGTTTTCCGTCAAGTTCCCATCAACGAGTAACACCCGCTTTCAGTCCCACTGCAAGGCAGCTGCAGAGCTAATTGCCTATCTCAAGCAATACATTGAATTTCTCGAGCATGTGCGTGATCACAAAGAAAAACGGTCATTTAATCACATAGAGCAAAATGTCTACGATGCACTTCACGATAATGCGACGCTGACTGAGCTTGCCGTCCTCGTCATCTATGCTGAGGTGATCACCCATCCATACATGCGTGCTGTCCGAGGGCCGGGCGTGAGTCCATCAATCTCCTTGATCTTGGGCCTCTCCACCGAGATTTATGTTCTCACATCACTTACCTCATCGAGAATCCGGACGTAATACTCAATCCCACGGAAGAAGATCCTTGGAAGAAAGCTACACTTGATGGCAAGGACTGGGAGAACCCAAAGGCTATGGCTGCAGTCTATTCCCTCAAGTCCGAGATGCCTCACCTAGAGCCAATGCTGGTGGCATTTCTCAAAGGTGCTCTCGAAACGTGGCAAAGATTCTCGGCAGAGTTCGTATCAGGTGGTCTCATTGATACTGCTTCCCCATCAGAGAAGCACTTGGCATTTATGCCATCGACAAATGACCCGAACGAGGGCGCTCTGGGTCAGATGCGCGTTCGCGCTCGCAATAACCCAAACGAGACTGCTCAAAACTCCTCTGCAAAAGCGGCTTTCCATCGAAATGGAACACAGGACTTTATGGATGCTAAATTCAAGATGGATGATCACATTTTTCTCATGCGGAAGGCACGTGAAGTGGATGCCAGCAAACTCGCGAAGAAATTTCGAACCGAGCTGATGGAGAGGCTGCACACGGCTGTGCAAGAAAAGCGCACCAACGACGAGCGTCGGGCAACAAAGCAAACCGAGCTGTTCCAGAAGCTTGCAGCTACAGAGTTAGTACAGGATGAAAAGGCTGTGCTGCTGCTGAACGTAAAGCAACTCGATCTGCAGCTTGAAGTCTACCGGGTCATAAAGCAAGATAAAGATGTTCCAATCAAAGCTCGGTTGAAGAACAAAGACCTCAAGCGTGGCGCTCTCATCGCCGCCCTCACACGATCAAAATGTTCGACAAATGTCGAGCTCAGGAATGATGTCCCGTCAGCGGCAAACGAGGAACCATCTCAGACCGAGCCTGATCTTCTCATGGACGAAGATGATGAGGAGACAGAGCTGTACTACCAAAAATGATATATTCTTCGTGCACTACCTACTACCTAGTTACGAGAGTACATTTTCACAGCTGAGATGATGTATTCACTGTGTTTTGTGCAAATCACACTGTCTGGACACACAAGGGACACGAAATTTGGCGATTCTGAACATCGCCTGCCGTTTTTGGCGTTGACAGGCTTACATATGCGTCACGGCTTCGCTCGTCGTCAATGCCCGTCCCCATGGTATATGCCCGAGAGGTAACCAGAGGTAACCACGGTCCGGCCCGGGCCGAATTTCGTTACCACGCTCAGAGTCAATGTACAAAATCGTTCATCTCAAACCCATCCTCCGTTTCTTCATACTGCTTTCAATGTCAAATGAGCCACAAATTCACCTCCGAGCTTTTCAATGGCATCCCCACCTTTTTTACTTCGAACGCGAAGCTCATGTCGCACAGCAACGGCGACACTAAACATCTAATCTAAAAAGAGAATGGGACGACGAATTGATACGCGCCGGGTGAGGCCATGTTTTTCTCGCGTGGTCCGCGTATTTCGCGTCACTTCTCGCGTGGCCGCGGCTAGCAGCTAGCCACGCGAGCGCCCGGAGTCGCGGACATCCGAGCGAGTGTCCGAGCGCGACCGATGCCCAAGCTCAACGGGCGACGGCGACGGCGACGCTCATCACTTAGAGGGATAGCAGCCTCCAATGATAATATCATACTCTTTAAATGAACTCACAGATGGTTTTATGCTGTATGGGGCAATTTTTCGGGTGAGATTCCTTGGTTACACTGTACAGTGGCCAATACCACAACTGTCCAAAAAGCTCATCACCGGAATTGCACCATTGCTCTCACTGGCATACAGGACAAGAAATTATTTTCATATAAATATTGAGCACATCATATAAATATTGAGCACATCATATAAATATTGAGCACATCATATAAATATTGAGCACATCATATAAATATTGAGCACATCATATAAATATTGAGCACATCACAGTAATACTACAAGAATCTCGGGATACGTTGAACAGGCATGAAGTGCCCACTCCGTGCGTCTCAGTGAATGGCCTTTGCTGAACGATCGAACGAGCGAAGCGAGACATAATTATATCTACTTTGTATGGGTGCGAAGCACCCCATTTCGTTCGAACATGGGCGCAGTGCCACTCCAGTTGCGAAGCAACTGGCCTTTATACTCGTGCCACATATGCCACGCAGATCCTCAATTGCCAGCCCGTCGCGTGTCCATAGGCGCACCGTGACCACCGATAACAACTCGAATTTCCCGGAACCAGCAGCGGAACTGCTGCACGGATCACAGCGCTCCGGGAGCAGTCGCGATCGCGCCTGCTATCGTCAGCTTGCACCCGGAAACCTTTCCGTGTTGCATCCCTGCCCTTCCCTCCCCGGATCGCGTCCTTGCATTTGACAATTCAATATGCTAATTGGCAACGTGCGCTCCGATGGACGTTTGCCTCCAGGTGCGTAAGCTGCCGTATCTTCCGTCGGAGCCCTGCTTCCACGTTTCGTGTCGACGGCCGTCGTCGATGAGCGCGTCGCTTTGGGCAAGGCGGTATCCGTGAATCTTAGTGCCTGGTTCCGATGTGGTTTTCCTGCCGGCGCGCAGGCCCATCTATCCCCGTCGATGCGTTCATTTTCAGCGGACGGTCGTGGTCGTGCGCGCGCTCCGGGGAGGGCACGATAAACAAGGCGATGCTTGCCGTTCATAGAGTGTGTCTGGGCTTAGCTTCAATTGATGTGAAAAGGGTGGCTGCCTGCAGGTGCGCAGGCTCCCGTATCTTCGAAGAATTTTTTGTCTTCTAGATCGTCGTGCTGTGGCCGGGCTTCATATGGACCCGCCCACACTCGCCCCGTTCATTTATGTCGTACGTAGATGAGGACCGGCATTGCTTCTCTGCACGAGAGGTTTGCTTTATCTGCCGGACGCCCTTCTAGGTCCTTGTGATTATTATTGAAGTGTGCAGCGCGTGGCTGCCTCCGCTTGGTCGTTGTGACCACGATGAGGCAGAGCCCAAACAAGCGATTCTGGACTGCTGGGGCCTAGACTGACAGCGAAGCCGCCATCGACCGTCGTCCTGCAGTTATGCATCATCTGCTTGTTCTGCGTGTCATGGCATCCTGCTGGTGCTCCTCATTCGAGTGTCAGGTCCAGCGTTGAAATGGAAGAAAGCGAATGCAATGCCTTAAGTTCCTGCGAGCTGTGCACCTTCCATTGAGCCAAATGCTGTTCATGGAATGCTTAACCGGACTAGGTGCGTTGCGTTGTTGACGCTTTGTGTGATGCAGATAGAGACTTGTCAGGGGCCTGCACATCTAGGACCCCTAGCGCCCGTCTATCATTGTGTTTGGATGTAAGAAAAGACGGTCAACAATTTGTTGAGCGATGAGAACGCCCATGAAATGACGCCTGCAGAGCCACGGAATCTTCGACTTCGACGGTATTAATCATTCGACCAGAGCTTGAGATCTTTGCGCGAGGTTGTGCCCTGCTCAAGTTCGACACAGATAAATAAATAAATAAGATAGAGTGGGTCGCGTTAATCGATACAGCAAGGAATGCATGCCGGAATCGTACAAACTCAGGAATCTCACTGGTAATACCGCCTCCCAAAGCCCGCACGCTGCATCGACCCGCTGCCCAAGGCGACGAAAAGAAATAAATTGAAGCGTCTTCAATGTGGTCACAGGCGCGAGAACGATATTCGCCGGCGTAAACACAAGCATGTCGCGACCGCCCGTCTTCAAATGACGGGAGCACAAGGGCCCTACCGCGGATCGACCCCTCGGTACTGTGGGCTGAGCAAGCGGCATAAGCGATTGAATGAAGCCCCGCAGAACGTACAGCACCGCCTTCAGGACTCTAGGCATGATAAGTACAGTGCTTGCGTCGCTATGGACAGAAGAAACCAATGAGAAAGTACCCGAGGCGCAGCATGGAGTGTCTTCAGAGTTGAACGGAACTGGCAAACACAAAGTCAGATGTCCGCGGGGCGAGCCCCCGTTCCTCGGCTGAAAGCTAGGATCTTGCAGGGGCGGCTGGGTGAGGAAGACTACACCAGAATGGGTGTCACCACGAAGCCATAGTTCTCGCTCTGCGCGGACGTCTCTACGGCGCAATGTACCTAAACCGACCGCCGCGCGAAAATCCTACTTCAGAAGCAACATTGTGAGAAGAGACAACGAACAAACTTACACAACTGCGTTCAGCTGGTATGAGAAGCCTCGTAGCTGACTGGAGAGAGGCCGGATTCGGGTGGACTCCGGTCGCCAGCTCCGCGTCAGTTCACGGTCGCGCATCGACGCTGCAGATTTGATCTACCAAGGTGTTCGGTGACGATTCTGCCGAATGGGCATGGGTAAAGACCACCAAGGGCAGAACCAAAGTTGATATTTAATTTCGCAGGATGGGAAGGTGCAAAGTCCGAGGTTGCTAAGACCCTGCGGCACACGTAACAGAACGACAGTGAGGTGTACTTACCATCAGAGCGGTCGACGGATGCACTTGTCTCGCGAAATCTGGCTATGAGAGACTCGGAGTGATCAAGAAGGAGACCTGCATGTACAGTATTACCGGGAGTCAATTGCTCAACGTTCAACCCTTGGAGATGCGAATGAGCTTGGAGATGCGAATGAGCTTGGAGATGCGAATGAGACCAATGATCCTAACGAAGATGACGAGACGACTACGTCAATTTCATAAAAGCGCGAGAATGCATACCATAATAGCAATCCATGAGACAGAGCGATTCAACGTCATGCCCATTCGAAGAACCTCGCAAGTCAGCAGTGCGCTGTGTGAGATGCAGCGGTGGAGCACATGCTATTTCCAACCGCACGACGTCGCTACAACGCTACATCGCGCCGCGTTCTAGCTCTGCGCTGGCCGCACCCAGAGCGCAATGCGCCTGATCAGATTGGTTGCACGAAGGTTCTCTTGGAGAAGCAGGGGTCATGAGAAGACATGAAATGCACGAACTTGCTCACCTGGGCGTGCTGGCATGAGAAGGCGGTCGGCGATGTGGGAAGGAATTGACCTGGACCGTCGGCGCTTCAGAACGGAGCGATCTACGTCCGTTCTGGACTCGCGCTGATCGGAGACGTGCACGACGAACGTTTTCCACCGACCGATGCCGTCTGGACTCGACGGTTGAAAGACCGAGATGCAGAGATAGCCAGCTATGGGCGGCAGCTAATGCGTGGGGCTTGGCTGGTAGATTTGTGAGATGCGGAGACGTTCTAGTACTGCATTATGAACGGAGACATGGTCAAAGTACGCACGCGTAGCGTAGTATATCCTGATAATGTACAATGGAAGCAAGCAGGCAATCGTCCCAGTCAGAAAATGGAAATCAGACAAAGAAACTGGGCCTGGGTCACGACCTCCGTCGATGCATGCGACTGCCATGATGAAATCGTGAGGGCGAAGTCGGACTGGGTATTGAATGCTGCCGCCTCGTCAGCTGCTGTAACCGCTCCATCATCTCCCGCGACAGAAACACCGTCTCTTTCTCCTCTTCGTGCAGCAGATGTCTATCTTCCAGGAGCTCTAATAACCGGAAGTCGTTTGGGTGGATGACCGCGGGGTGGGAGTAGCGGAAGATGGTGATGAACTCGTGGCGGAAGACTTTGGCCTCGATGGCGGTGAGTGGCGATGAGCAGCTGGCAACGTCGTCCTTTGACACTGCATAGCTGGCTATTAGGACAGTCCAGCGAGAAGTGAATTAACGCCTCACGTTGTACCAGACACACATTGCACTGTATTTGCGCGAACGCGAACTGCCCGCGGTTCTCGCAGACGGCGAGTGACGATGGTGGTGGGGCCCTAGTAAGGGCGGAGGATGGTGCACAAGAAACGGCGGCGGCCATGTCACACGACTGGGAGCGCTAACGCTGGGGGTGAATACGATGCTCTGGGGAGCAAGGGGGGCGAAAAGCTGTGAAACAGCATGGCAGGCTAGTCACTATTATATAGGAGAGCGTCGGAAGAGAGAGGAGAAGGCGAAGAAGAAAGACAAAGCCGAGGGATCTGGGCGGGCCGAATCCGGTAACAGCGCTTCGCCAGGCGCCTGCATCAACTCACCACCGTCCTAAGATCTCCGACCACGCCTTTCCCATCCGCCGCGGACGAGATCTGTTTCACCCATGCATGCAGGCATCGGCTGTGCTGACACTAAACGCGCCCCGATGATGATCAGACTGGCCCCAAGACACCACGCACGCATCCAACAGGCTGAACCTTCCGCATGCGCTTTATCATCGCTGATGCAGTGCTACGCATCGATGTCGACACGGCGGAGCACGCAGCAGGCGCGCAGTGTGGGGCAGCGCTCGAATTGAGTTCGCGCTTTGTCAAATGGAGCATGCCCGAAGTGTACATAGGTAGCCGCCTGCAGCGCGATGACACACACGCGAAATAGAGAAGCGTTCTGCCCGGAAAATGCGACACCACATCTGGGATACTCACACGACGCTGCAGGACTGGACGCCCGGAACGGGATCCCTCGTGAGCCAGCGTGCACGCGGCGGAGCGAGCTCGTCGGGAAATGCCTGGCAGAAGGCCATGTTTGATCACACGATGGGATCAAGGAAGCAAGTCGGTCGCCTTCGCAGGGCTCGAGGAGTGCATGGCCGGTCTTATGATCCACGTTCTTTGCCAGCACTGTCCCGATGATGGACATGGAACCAGGAGAGCTGCATCAAGTCATTGGCCCGCGCCACGAGTGCAGCGGAGAATGACTTCCGTCCATGTGAGGCGGCTCATTGTTCGCTACTGTGCCGCAGGAAGCCTCGATCGAAGCCTCAGAACTTGGCAGCCAGTCATAATCAGAAAGTTCATCTGCTAGAGGGGCGACAAGAGGGATGGAAGAGAACCGCGAACAGCCACTCATACTATGATTATCACGATATGGATTGTGTCTGTACGTGTCGTTGGGGCAAGATCGTCTCAGCAACACAAGGATAGCCTGGAAGACATGAATAAGATGCCGAGGACAAGCAACAGAGGATACTGAAAGAGCTCTATGTACGCACCAGGCACACGTTGATCGCAACACCAACTGAACTGCACGGAAACATCATGTTCCTGACAAGTCCCCATCTCTATCATGAACGGCGCCAAGATCACACTGCATCCGAATAAGCACACAATGAGTGACACATGACAGAATGGAAGATACCTAACTCGCAATATGGAACTATGTTTGCTCCCATCTATTTCAATAGATTCGGAGAAATGTGAACATACCATGACCAGCAGAGCAAGGGGGATGACGCGCAGACGGCAGGATGACGGTCGATGACGGCCTCGATGGCTACATACTCCAGATCCCGAACGACAGCCTAGAAACGCTAATGCGGGCTCTGCCCCATAACGCCCGCAACCACGCGTTGCACACTCCAATAATAATCATCACAAGGACCTAGAAGGGCGTCCGGCAGATTAAGCAAACCTCTCGTGCAGAGAAGCAATGCGGGCTCCTCATCCACGCACGACATAAATGAACGGGCGAGTGTGGGCGGGTCCATATGAATCCCGACCACAGCACGATGATCTAGAAGGCGAAAAAGATGTTAGAAGATACGGGAACTCGCGCGCCTGCAGGCAACCACATTCTGCACGTTAAGTAAAGCCAGGCACTAGACAGTTTATGAACAGCGAGCACCGCCTTGCTTACCGTATACTGCCCGGAGCGCGCGCATGGCCGTCTGCTGAAGATCTAGAGCAAATATGTCGACGGCGATAGGTGGGCCTGAGTGCCGGCAGACATGCACGATCTGCAGGTCCATCGGAATCAGGCGCTGAGTACCGAAGTCTATAAACACTGCCTTGCCCAAAGCGGCGCGTTCATCGACGACGGCCGTACACACGAAACGCGAAAGCAGGGCTCGGACGGAAGATACGGCGGCTTACGCACCTGCAGGCAAGTGTCAATCGGAGTCCACGTTGCCGATGGATGGATTAAATCACCCATAATCCGGGAAGGGCAGGGCATAGTCCTTTGCGAAGTGTTAGGGTCGAACCGTAGGGTCCCGTTCGGCGTTAACACGGTGCACGTGCAGCACTGCCACACGGTCAACAAGACGCGTCCGACGCGTCGCGGCGACTTCAGCCTGCATCAACCAACTCGTTCATGAGTGCAACTGCTCGTCCAGCCTCTGCTGGCAATGACAGCAACTTCCTCGCACAATCAGGATTGGACATAGCTCGAAGACTGCACAGAGACAGGGTTCCCTTCGACATACATGACTGTCAGCTAGAAGGAGCTTGTGCCGCCGTGAGCGGCAAGGATTTTCTCGGGTGCATACCTACAGGAGGAGGCAAGACGGCGCTCTTGTTTCTACCAATGATCCTTATAGATTCTATCAAGGGGCTCGCGGGATTGGAATCCCGCACAAGGGGTAGGGTAGTTAGTTCGGTCTGGCTGCATGTTATCGAAAAAATCTACCCTATGACGTAATCATTTTTATTGGCACGAAATTGCTATTTTGAGCTGCCTAGGCATACACAGAACTCACGCTGTACAAGTCAACTGGTGGCCGAGACAATGGCAGACGACATAGAAGTCAGTCATTCTCATTAATCTGAAGCTGCCGCTGCTCATAACCTATATTCCAACTTTCCAGGCAGACCAGCTCGTTGTTGACAAGGATGGCTTCGTGCTGTGTCCGAAATGTAGCTCTCAAATCCTAATCGGCAACGGCGGACTCAACAACTTCACGAAACAACACCTAGGAAGCAAGAAGTGTGAGAATGAGAGGAAGAAGCAGGAGAAGGACAGGGCATCTCAGAAGAAGACCAGACTGCTTACCTCGTTCTGGCCAAAGAAGAGCACGGCAACACCGGTGCCGTCGACTGTCTCAGCGCCCCCGTTGATCGCAGCTCCTCGTCCCCCGCTCGAACGTGCACAACATGCCGGTCCAAGCGTATCGGAGTCCAGCCGCATCGCATCTGCAGGAGAGCAACTTCTTCGTCAGCTACAAGATGTGATCAAGCATTTACCTGCATCGATGCCAGAGGCCGAGGATGGCGATCTTCTTGCACGGTTTGCAGGTAGATGACTCGGAGGACGATGAATTCGAGTTTGAGTATCGCGAAGTGTATGAGGATGGGGGCGACAGGCAGGAGGTAGAAGACGTGCCCGCTGCAGGTTTCAACGACGCCGGTCCCTCCGAGTATGAAGCCCTCGATGCCGGTGGTCCTACTAAATCGCCAGCAGCTGGTGAGCAGGATGAAGCAGTGGGAACAGCTGTTGACAACGTACCTATGGCCCTGCCCCAACTCGAGCCTACCCCCATCGAAGACGGCAGCGCAGGCGTTAATGACGCGCCCGCGGCGGGGCCAACTGACACCGGCCCATGACTATTGACCTACATCCCACCCGGTCAGGACGAAAGAGAAAGGGGCGTGATATGAACGAGATCACCTTGTGCATATGCGGTCAGCGTGCATCGGGCGAGGAAGGGGACTCAGTTCAATGCAAGAAGGCGGGCTGCGAGACGAAATGGGTAAGCATGCGAAGTCATTCTAGACTGTGTAACTGACGTACTTTGTGCTCTAGTATCACTTGGAGTGTGTAAACCTTGAGCAAGCACCTAGAAACTGGATTTGCGAGGCATGCAGCGATAGTCAGAAGGGAAAACGACGCAGGAACTGATGAACGGTGTCGCAACACGTCGGGAATTGGTGTGGGGATAGTGCGGGGAACCTACTCTACATATCTTATCTTATCTATTTCCTTTTATAGACATGTGCCTGATTACGTAGATACCTAGTTCAGCCCGGAAAGTCCTTACTGGAAAAAACAACCGTATGTGTTAGATTCCAATCCCGCGAGCCCCTTGGATTCTATTCAAAGGACTCAACACTTCCTCAGTCCCTGAAGAAAAAATTCCCGGGATAAAGCAGGGGAAAATGGTGTGGAATATTGCATTTGAGGTCTAGATTGGCTTCTAGTGTCGAAATTAAGGGAACACGAGCGTAAACTAGACGAATGAGCATTAGGAGGAGTTTTTCACCCATTTTTTTGGTGTATCAAGTCGCCGTTGTGACTCTCAGTACGTGGATGACTAACATAGATTACAGTATACGGAAAATGCCGAAGGTGCTTATCACCGAACTTCGATCCCTGAACCGGACCCTACGGTCAGGGTGGCGCGTTTGATAACAGACCTTAATTAGAGAGATCGACTCATCATCTCTCTTCTTCAAGGTCTGCCTGTGGGAGACTAATTAGAGAGATCGACTCATCATCTCTCTTCTTCAAGGTCTGCCTGTGGGAGACTAGCAGGGCAGGGCAGGGGCGCAAGCCAAAACGATAATGAAAACGTTCCCGGCTGCAAGCTGATGCTGACAGGCGCGATCGCGACTGCTCCCGAAGCGCTGTGATCCGTACAGCAGCGGAACTGCTGGTTCCGAGTTGTTATCGTTGGTCCGCGGTGCACCTACGGGATAGGCTGGCGATTGGGGATATGCGTCCAGGTAGTGGCATAAATGGCATGTTTAAATGTCGCCGTTGCTGTGCGGCGAGCGAGCGAGGTGAAGTAGCAGGCTATCGAACAGTTAGAAGTAGAATTTGTAGCTCATGCGACATTGGATTCAACATGAAGGAAAGGAGGATGGGTTCGAGACGAAGAATTTTGTTGAGCGCTGTTGAGCGTGGTAAGGATCTCGGCCCGGCCCGGACCGTGGTTACCTCTGGTTACCTCTCGGGCATATACCAGAAGAGCCCGAAGACAAAACTTTGACACCTTCACCCATCGCCCTCAAGGTCTGCTCTGAGTGGCCTATACACTACCTAGTAAAACTCGCAATTATCTCAGCATGAATCCGACCTGTCTTCTGAGGTCAGTAGAACGACAAATCACCGTTGGAACAACCCGCTCAACATTATTTTGACGGCTACGCAGGCTATCCAGCATGCATCGTCAAGCTGGGTATTCGCGATCCCGTTTATAGGTATCGTTCCAGACACCTATGGACATGCATGAATGTCATCTTCAGCTCATCGCTCGATCTTCTTGAAGCTGAGACTTACTCTCTCCGCTCTTTATAAACCGTGTTGAATACTGCTCTAACCTCCAGGCCTCGTAGTCAATGCCGCGCTCTTGAAATGGCCTCTTGAATTAAGCCATTCACGAGCTTGTAGAAGTTTCATCCAGGACCTCAATATTCAATTGCGATCGCGCTGTCAGACGCACGTCGAGGTGAGCTTCTGTCCAGTCCACTCACAGGGTAGTACTGATCTCCAACATCAAGCTCGAGGCATACGAACGACGCAAGCTCGCTGTGATAGTGATCCACGCTCACGCCAAACCTGCGCCTTTCGACGGCAAGGACGAGTGCGACCTTCCGCGGTCCCGCAGGTCGCAGCGCCTTCGCTGCAAGCACGTAGCTGTCACCTCCGAGATCGCGTCAAGCGCGTACTTGACGCTGCCCTGTCCAGACGTGGGATGATCTACTCGAGTGAAGTCGGGCGTGTGCACAGGCTCGACCAGTAGCCGCGGGAGGGCCTTTGCACATCGCAGAGGGAGATGACCCACCCTGCGACCTGCTCAGAATTGACGCAGCGTCAGCCGAATACACCCGTGCACGAGCAGCTGAAGAGACTCTGTCGCCTATGGACCGCTCAATCACACCTTCAGCAAAGGCGACTATCTTACCGGCGATTCAACCCAGTCGTCGGTCCGGCTTCGTGTCATCTCGCTCGGTCGTTCTGTCTATCAACACATCAGAGAGGCTATATCGGATTCGCAGTGGAAGCTCACACTATTGGATCCTGTGGAAGGACAGTATTCTTGATGCAAACTTCCCTGGGATCGAGTGTCTGGACTCGAGCAGTTACCACGGCGCAGGATTTGGGTAGCCGTATGACGAGGGCTGCATCGTGGTCGGGATACTCTCAGCCATGCTGGAAATTAGTGAGTGCTTCTGCGAGGACGTTTTGGGGGCTGGTAGCTGTGCTGAAAGTCTCGGAAGCAGAGTGACCTTTTATATGCGCAGGCGAGCTCGGTGAGTGATTCCCTTCCATCACCTTGACCTCACATTCTTGATGCCCCTGAAGCTTATCCGGTGCACATAGCAAACAGAGGTATGTGCCATGTTTATATCGGCCGTGAGAATGACGTTGTAACAAGAACATGTTGCATGGAAAGCGCTCAAGCTCTAATCGATCGATGGATAGCGTCGAAGCCCAACGCGTTTCGCAGGCTTTTCTGATCGCTGTGCAGCTGAGGGGGGCCTGAGCATATATCATCGTAAGCTAGACACCGACTTCTAAAATAAGTACCCATGCTGCCTGAACCAAAATTTGCCGACCTACTGAACACCTCCTACTAGATAACTGTGATGCAGAAACATGGTAAGCTTTTGATTTACGAGGATATTCTAACGAGGCTATCATAGGTCGGTAACATAGCGAAGCCGTGAATTCAAGATAGAAGCACGGACCTGTGCAACACGAGGCTGCTCAGGTGAGGGCCGAATAGACATATATTCTGCAAGCTCCTTTCCCTGTCCCTGGTTTGCGTCTGCGCCTCACCATGCCCATCTTTTCGTTCACTGTTGGCTCCCTGGGCGACATCGTCTCGCTTCTCCAAATTGCGAAGACAGTAACACGAGCATTATGCGATAGCAAAGGTTCCTCCGAAGAATACTTCGATCTGATCTCCGAGCTCGACTCTGTAGTCCGCACCGTTGAGGCCGGAGGCCGTGCAGCACGAGCTGTCCGTCGATGGGCCCAACAAGCTCCCGCCGTCCGCTGAAAATGCGCTGCGTCTCGCCATCCAAGGTTGTCTTCATCTTCTGCGGCAGATAGATAAGAAGATATCTGCGTGGAGAAGAGGGTTCGGCATCGGCTGGACGTTCGGGAAGGATGTTTGGCTGCATCTTGGATGGAGCTTGTTCACACGAGAAGAATTAATCGCTTTGCGCCGCAGACTGTCGAGGGAGATAGGGGCAATGAACACTCTGCTTATATTAGCACATGGGTTCGTTCTTCGCAATATCTACTCCGCTGACCCCGCAATAACCGTATTGCATCAGAGAACGGCTGGAGCGGTTCAGTCGCAAGCAGGATGAGCATGCCTTGGAGATCCGCCGTAAACAAGACGAATACGCCTCGGAACTCCGTCACAAGCAAGAAGAAATGAAATCGGAGATCCATCGCATCATGAACGGAATAACTGGTAGAGGAAATCCAAGACGTGACGGCTATGTTTCGAAACAAACTGATCTTACCGAGGTAAGTCCACTTGTCTATTCCCTTCCCCGTGTTCACAACCTTCGCGTGCTCAGGCGCGTACTCCCACGGGAGTAGGCATACCTGCTCGAGATGAGGCGTCATTGCTCGCCGGACGGCAGTTTGATACGGACATTGAATACACCTCATCGCCGTCGCCTCTGTCAGATACAGGAGCCGAACGGGTGTATGCACCCGGAATATATCAACCACCTCCCCGTAGAGGGCCGTTGGCAAGGTGGCAACCTGATCCCTGGCGTGCTAACCCCTACACCCCATCGACATCGCCGTCGCCTCCACAGACACCGCCTCCTGGACTATCCCCACAAAGATCACCAATCACCCAGGGAAAACGGTTGACCGCATGATGGTATGACAAGCTGAGATTTGAGCGGGAGGGTTACATAGGCGCCAGTGTTGATACGGACAATACATATCGCGGATCAAAAGGTGCATATGAGCTTCATATGAGATACTTGATGCCGTGGCCCTGCCTTTGAAGCATGTTGTGACCGCATATGTTCAAACGAGTGTGGATTTTTCCCCCACAACGATCTATCCGACTCTCAAGCACACGTGCGCTTGGTGCGTGAAAAAAACGACCGAAGAATCAATCTCACTGCATCCCGGCAGCCTGGGGATGCTTTCCTGGACCCATGCATGGCTCATATCTTATAATGCCCGTGCGGAGACATTGGCAGGCACGTTACGCACGGCGAAACACCGCAACGAACCTGGCATGCGAGTGGCAGAATTCGGAGTTGGACGTTCATGCCGACTGAATGGGGCAGCGCACTCTCCTCATCCATGCGCGATGCATATAAACGGAGCGAATGGGTGTGCCTGTCAGTATGCATCCCAACCACCGCGCAAGAGTACGTGAACTCACGCACCTGCAGGTAAGCACGATCTGCACATTAATTGGAGCTAGGCATAGAAACAGATTGCCTTAACTTGCCATTCGCGGAGCGGGCATGCGACCATCCATCAACAAATTGCCAATCACGGTGAAGAATTTAGAAGAGAGCATCGATGAGGAGTGGCATTTGCGCACCGGCAGGCAAACAGGATCTGTGTGTCAATCCCGTTGTGATGTGCGCACGGCTCGCGCAAAATCAAGTGGCCATTCTGCAGGTCAGGCTGTAAAGCGGAGAAAGCAACTCATCCGACATGAGATTCCATGAAGGAAAAGAGTTTACGCGTTGGATGGCATCTACGAGAGAAAGACTCAAGATGGTTATAATGTGAAGATTCAGTTGAACGCGGTTAGAAACTCGGCCCGGACCGGACCGTGGTTACCTCTGGTTATCTCTCGGGCATATACCAGGAGAGCCCGAAGACAAAACTTTGACACCTTCCTCCATCCCCCTCAAGGTCTGCTCTGGTTGGCCTGCACAGTGCCTGTTAAAATTCGCAATTATACCAGCATGAATTCCGTCTATCTTCTGAGACTAGTACTTAGGACGACGAATCATTCTTGAAACAAATCGCTCAACACTATCATGACGGCTACGCGGATCCGGACTGTTCAGCATGTGTCGTCAAGCTGGGTATCTGCGACCTTATTGATAAGATTCGTTCCAAACGCTCGTAGCTGTACGTGAATGTCACCTTCAGCTCATCACGCCATCTCCTTGAAGCTCAGGAGCACGTCGCACGGCAGCTTCGTCGCCGCCTCGGCAACATCCAATATTCGGGTCGGCGGCTCAGGATCAATTCGTCTCGCATTCTAGTTATGCCATCTTCTAGTCAACTCACGATTGACCTGCGACCTGCGATCTTCTTCCAATAGGCGTGATATTGAATCTGTTTGTCTCGTGGATCACTGCAATGGTGGGCTATTCGTGAGATTGGCGTGTTTGCCGCTCAATCTTTTACGTAGGATTCTCGGTTTTATCCGCTTCCTCTACAAAAGCTCAGGGGTCAAAGCCATAGAATGATGATAGAGGCTCGCCTGCCTCCTTCCTGCCTGACTCACGGTTCACTCGCGTTCCATTCCTACCCGAGCGAGCTTGAGAGAGAGCAATAGCCGATCCATCTGGCGTATTGTTCCACTACTCGCATCGTGGGGTCTAGCAGGTGTCAGTCCTCTTCTAGCCATCGATAACACCGACCGATATACTTCCCATGTTCGCACCGACGACTCATGGAGACGAATCTGAAGAGGACTCCATCTTCATGATTACACGCTGCCCGACCAGGGCCCAGTGTCGAGCGAGGATCCATCACTCTTCGCTACTTTCCCGTGCGTTGACGTGGCTCAAGCGGCAGTCGTGACTCCCAGCCCAGCGGCGCTGGTCCCTTCTCCTTCACCCGATCCTGCTGCTCGAGCGGCTTCCTTCGAGCAGCAGTCCTCGTCCGTCGACGATGCTGTGACCGCCCCCGACTCCATCGTACCTTCAGGCCCTGCCATATTTTCTTCCTTCTGGGCCGCCACTTCCTCCAGCGGCGTCGCACTCGCTACAGCCCACGAGCTTGCTCCAGACATCTTATTCGGGATCGACCGGGAGTTCTTTGCCGCCATCCGCATCTCCCTGCCCACGTTAACCGAGGGACGCCTCATCCAAGCCTTGGAACGAAACCCCCATCTTTCACCCTTGGAGCTCGTCCGCCTCATGCTCCGTTTGGGGATGCGATTCACGTTGCCTGGCCGCCTGCCTGGGGCAATGAATGGACGGCAGAGAAGCTTGACGGTGGCGGCAGGCGGCCGCTACCGCTCTACCTTGCGCAAGCACCATCTCCCTTGGGACATCCGCGCATGCCCCCGCATGAGCTGTGCGCGGCGTACTTGGTCCGCGCTGCCGAGTTGTTCGCCCGCCCATGCAATGCGCGACTCCTCAGGTATGGCGGTGTTGTCTGGCGACTGGCCATGCGCTTTGGCGGCGCAGACCTCGCGGTAGACGTTCTCAACGGGCCGGCTTCCTCGTATGCTCTCAACGCATGGTTCTTTACATTCAGAAGATGGCCAGCATTGCGACACCCCAACGGCATGGCAAGACGACCCTGTTCTTCGAGAAGTTCTCGGCCCGAGCCCCAGTACTCAAGGCGCAACTCTTTGGCCGGACCCAGACTATTGGGAACGCAGCGGTCAATGGCCTGGGCGCTGGAACGACTGTGCGGAAGAATGGTTCCAGGGCAGGCTTGCGGACATCATCTCCCATACTGCGACTCCCCTCACGCCCAAACGCTGGCGCGACCGACTGCGAGGTTTCAACCAGGGTGCCCGCACGAATACGCGGGAACGACTCCGCTTACCTCCTACTCTACCCTCTCGGAGGGCGGCAGCGGCGGGCTATCTGGCGCACTCCCCTCTGGCTGTACAGGGCCGCTTGCGGACTGTGTAATCGGTGGATGTCCGACCATCCGAGTATACGTAGAACGCTGTTTAACAGGGTTTGAACATGTATGCTTGAAGGCTGGTCAACAATTAATGAAATCTTTTACAACTGTTCTTAGATCGCGCAGTCTTGATGTTCGTGCGGGTTCGTTGTCCTGTTCTAATCCAGCAGCACCGTTTCTCGATAGTCATATCCCTCCGCAAAATATCAGCGTAATAGAGCATGAACAGGCTTTGTTCTTTCAACGTTTTCGAGACCCACGAAAGACTACCTTGTCGCGTCTTGCATCAGTCCGATTTGGCAGTTCCTTTTAGCTATTTCGAGCTCGACAATGACCTTTCCCGGCTCAGTTGAGTCTTGATGCCACTCTCAACTTCGCTGTCGAACCTTCAGGGCATCGCACCACCCAAATTCAGACATCAGCTAGAAATAGCCGGGATTGGCGATGATATCATCCAAAAGTATATCCCGCCCCCCAGTCCTAGTAACTTTTGCCCTTGCTTATTCCTCCCATCACGTCGCTGACGCTGTATGCGTGCGAGACGCAACTCGTTCAGAAGGCTCACGAACAAGTCTAAGATCTGTCTAACGGCTGGGTGAATACCTATCAACGGGAGATGGATGCGGTCGGGTCCGTCAACGGCACTACGGTGCGTACCGTAAACTGCCTTTGATACTACTAAATGCTCGACAGGACAGGGTTAGAATATCACAGCTTTCGGGTATGTAAGTATATCGGTTTATGAGATGTGACTGACCGTGCATATAGCCGCATATAGCTAGGGTTGGGAGCCACTCTCTCACAGATATTCTGAAGGAGGCCACGACACGGACTGTACCACGCCTTAGCATCACCATATGACGGTGAGTGTTCGGATTGGCTCCGTCAAAATTGTGAGTTACCTTCTGGATATAGCAGGGAATGGATTCTGGAAGCACGCAGGACCGGTGAGCATGGGGCTTGGGCCGCGCCTGCCGCGCCTGTTACAAAGGGCTCTCAAAATCTAACATACGACTAGAGGTGAGATTATGAATACATGTCAGTGTAATCAACTCACCATGAAACGCACCCTGGACTTCTAACAAGGCGCCACAAGTGCTTGTTGCTGGAGCTTAGCTTGCGACGTTCACTCCCGTCCGAGCAAATGTAGGGATCACGAAATGCCGACGATGCCGCACGACTCTGACATCCTGACGGTTCTCTTCCGGATTAATGCCATACGGTCATAAGCTCCGTAGCAGAAACAATATCCAGTCAAAGCGTTTTCAACTTCAACCAACGGATCTACTGTTCTGTCGGGCAAATCAGCGGACTCCGGATCCGAATCATACTTGACGACGAAAGCACGACACAAACTGGGAACAAGGACATGAAAAGTCATATGACTGGTTCGCAAACAAAGTGTTCAGCAAGTATGTCGAGATGTCAGTTCCCCGATGATGGAAGCGACCTTCACAAAACCTTCACTAACCTTCACCGCTAGCGGGCGGCGCATGAAAAGTAGGATTGATCACGTGACCTTCAGCATTTTCTCGCCGCGTATCCTCCTCTGCTAGTTCCACGAGCCCACGTTGAGCCTTTCAAGCTCAATGGCGACAACACTCTATCGGGCTGCAAAGCTCGTCTCCTGCTCGTCGACAGCCCGTGTGGTTCACCGCGAGGCATATCGGTCTTTCGTCACTCTTTCGGCCAGGCGCCATGGTGCGTTCGTCACGACTCTGCTGCATCTCTGTTTTCACTAACCTTCTGCGACTAGTCCTTCCTTCCCACCTATCTATAAGAAGATATGCTCATGGTGCTGCAAGTGCCCTTGAGATGTCGCCAGAGCCTGCTGACGTGGCTGACGTGGCCGCTAGCGAGGAGACGTACTCGCAGCAGCCAGAGTTCCGGAGTCTCGACGGCAAGGTCTCGGACAAGACGTTGAAGGCCCTCACGGAGAGTCCTTTCAAACTGAAGCACATGTCGTCCGTGCAGTCTGCCGTGCTCTCCCTTCTCCCATCGCTCGCCGACCCCTCCGCCGATTCAGAGTCGTCATCCAAAGCTCGCGATCTACTCGTCAAGGCGAAGACGGGTACCGGAAAGACGATTGCATTCTTGGTTCCCGCAATCGAGGCGCGTCTCAAGGCTTTGGAATATGCTGGTGCTCAAGCGGTTCGTGACGCGGGTCTTGCAAAAGATCCCGTGCTGGAGAAGAAGGTTCAACGCAAGATGGCAACTAGTGAAGTCGGCGCTCTCATCATCAGTCCTACCCGTGAACTCGCGATGCAGATTGCGAACGAGGCGGTACGCGTCGCTCATCATCACGACCTAGAAGTGCGGACGCTTGTGGGCGGCTTGCCCATGAAGAAGCAGCTGTACGAATGGCGGAATGGACGTGTGGACATCGTGGTGGCAACCCCGGGACGTCTTCGCGACGCTCTTGAGAACCATCCTTCTGTTGCTGAAGCGCTTAGGAAGTCTCAGACGGTGTGTGGTTCTCTAATCTCTCTTTTCGTTGGCGAGGCTGAATATATTGCTAGTTCATCCTGGACGAGGCCGACACTTTATTGGAGATGGGATTCAGACCTGACCTCGATGCCATCGTCGAGCAACTCCCCAAGACTCCACAACGCCAGACCTTCCTGTTTTCCGCGACACTTTCTCGTCCCATCCGGCAGATCGCGCAGGCCTACTTGGACCCCAGCCACACGTTCATCGACGTCGTCCCCGAAAACGACACGCCAGTGCACGCTCGTATCCCTCAGTATCACACCGTCCTTCCGAGCGCCGAGCACCAGATCCCGCACATCCTGCGCCTCATCGCTCATGACCAGCTCACGAACACCGGCCGCTCCAAGATCCTGCTCTTTCTCCCCACGACGAAGATGACACAGCTGTACAACACTCTGATCCGCCAACTGTCGAAGACGATCCTGCCCAGCGGCCGCCGGACTCGCATCTATGAGCTCCACTCGAAGCGTACGCAGGGTTCGCGCTCGTCAACATCGGACGCATTCCGCGCTGACAAGACCGGCGCCTCGATTCTCGTCTCGTCCGACGTCTCTGCGCGCGGTGTTGACTACCCCGGCGTCACGCGTGTCATCCAGGTCGGCGTACCCTCAAGCCCTGACCAATACATCCATCGCGTTGGCCGTACAGGCCGTGCGGGCTCGGAAGGTCGCGGCGACCTCGTCCTGCTTCCTTTCGAAGCGAGCTTTGTCCGGTGGCAGCTCTCCGATATCCCGATCAAGCCGCTCACGGTCCAGCAGCTCACCGAGGACGTCGACGCGCTCGCCGCCAAGTACGACCAGGACCCCAGCGCCTTCTGGACGACGGTGCAGCCCGTGCAGCAGCCTGTGCGCCAGTCTCGCGACGGCCGCTTTGCCGCGCCAACGGGGCCCGTTGAATTCCCCGCGGAGGTGCAGCCACGGATGGCGGCTATGAGCACGCAGATCGCGACGCTGCTCGAGGAGCTCGACGTCGAGGCGATCCGGGAGACGCTCGGTTCGCTGCTCGGGTACTACGTCACCCGCGCGTCCGAGATGCGCGCGGACAAGAACGACGTGCTCGAGGGGCTGCGCGCGTGGTCGACGGAGGGCCTCGGCCTGCCGCAGGCGCCCTACTTCTCTGACGCGTTCCTTGCGAAGATCGGCATGAGCGACAAGTCAGCACGGCGCGGGGGTGGGAGCGGGTCGTTTGGGAAGACGCGCGATTTCAGGAGAACGGCGTCGCCGCTGAGTGATCGCCCGCGCAGGGACAGGAGCGAGTGGGTCGACCGTGGTGACCGCCCGCCGCGCTCGGACCGCCCGTCGTTTGGCCGCCGTTCGTCCGGTGAGGGCTTCACCCCCCGCTCGTCCGGCGATTTCCCTCGTCGCTCGTTTGGCGAGGGCTTTACTCCCCGCTCGTCTGGTGATTTCCCCCGGCGTTCGTCTGGCGACTTCCCTCGCCGGTCATCGCGCGAGGACTCCTACACCCGCCGCGCACCTCGCGAGGACCGCGGTTCTGATGACTTTCCCTAATTAACCACACATCACACCTACCTTTCCACACTCACCCGACACCCGCTTACCTTACCCCTTTCACCGCATCCCCCGTCTCACCGTATGTCTTGCTATCGGATTGCATTTCCACTTCATAGAGTTCTTGCGGGCCCGGCCGTCCAGTCTAAAAGTACGTGGCGCCATTCACCATCTACATACATAGATACATGTCGATCTACACATGCGTAATATGCTATTGCTACGATTAATGTAATGAATGGCAGTACCTCCACTTGCAGCGCATGCGACCTGTCCTCGCGAAGGTCCGGTCTACTCGCCGTTTTCGAGGACTTCCCCCGTGAGCGCGCGCTCGCGGGTGGGGGTGAGGAGCTTCTCCGTCGAGCGCTGGACGAGCTCCGCCTCGCTCGTCATGGAGACCTTCGGGTGCGGCGGCTCGAAGGTCTTCATCTGGTTCTCCATGTGCTCCTCGAGCACGCTCGCGCCGCACGCCGCGGCGACGAAACCGAGGAACGGCGGCGACGGGTTCAGCGGCCGCGTGCAGAACTCCGGGTGCGCCTGCAGGCCGACGAAGAACGGGTGATCTAGTTGCGTTGCGCGTGAGCATGATATCCTCAGCGAAGAGAAGAGGGGGGAACACACCGGGCAGTTCCATCACCTGCATCCGCTCGCCCTTCTCGTCCGTCCCCACAAAGCAAAGCCCGCCCTCCCGCAGGCGCTCCACAAATTTCGGGTTCACCTCGTACCGGTGGCGATGACGCTCCCAGATGCGTTCCGCGCCGGCATAGAGCCGGCGCACCTTCGACCACGCCGCGTCCGGCGCGAAGACGGTGGGCCGCAGCCCGAGGCGCATCGTCCCGCCCATGTGCGTGCGCGAGATCTCGGGCATGAACACGATCACGTCCTCCTTCGACTCGGGTGCAAACTCGCCGGACGTCGCGTCTGCAGGCCGGGCGTGTCAGCGGGGAGGGGAAAGGGGGAGGGCAGGAAAGGGGGCGCACGCGGCATGCCGAGGACGTTGCGCGCGAACTCGACGACGGCGAGTTGGAAGCCGAGGCAGATGCCGAGGTAGGGGATTTTCTGCTCGCGCGCCCACTTGATCGCGAGCACCATGCCCTCGGTGCCGCGGTGGCCGAAGCCGCCGGGGACGAGGATGCCGCTGGCGGAAAGTCAGTGAGAAGCTCGTGCGGAGCTGGCTGCGGACGCACCCAGCGCCGACGATCGTGCGCCAGGCGTCGTGGTATTTTGCAGGATCCCCTTCCTGCATGTGCGGCTCCAGGTCTGAGGACTCGACCCACTGCGAAAGCCGCCTCAGAGAATGCGGGTGAAATGGCTAAGAAACAGCGCACCTGCAGAATGAGTTTCCTGTGGCACCGGAATGCCGAGTGCTCGAGAGCTTTTATGACGGACATATACGAGTCCTTGAGATCGGTGTATTTACCAACCAACACGATCGAGACACGATCGAACAACCGCTCTTGGCTACTCAGAGTTAGTACGCGCAAATAGCGGCGACGTTCAGAATCAGAAATGCATACTTGGTGGTCAGTGTCTTCCAGCGCTGCTCGAGCAGCACTCCCCGCTCCTTCATCTCGGGAGTCAGGTGGATGCCGGGGAGATTCAGCCGCTTGTGGAGGAATTTCACGATGCCCTGCGACTGGAGAAGAAGTGGGACGTGGTAGACGGATGACACGTCGTGCACGCCGACGACCTGTTCCGTAGCGACATGACAGAACATGGAGATCTTCTCCTTGGTGGCTTGCTCCAGCGGCTGTGGAACAATGAGACGGCACGCAATCTAAAAAAGCGTCAGGAAAAGAACGGGTCGCAGACCGCGTAGGGGGCAGACCAGATCCGGAAGGAGACCGAGGCCACGGAGGGCGTGCACGGTGGTCTGGGTGGGTTTTGTTTTTTGCTCGCCGTGCATGTCTGGCACAAGCGAAACGTGGATGAGCGCGAAGTTCTCGTGGCCGACGCGGAATTGGAACTGGCGCATCGCCTCGATGAAGGGGGCAGACTCGATGTCGCCGACCGTGCCGCCGAGCTGCGCGCTTTGGTATAAACACGTGAGCACACGACAATTAATAGCGGACGCACTTCGACAATGCAGACATCGGGCTCCTCACCGGTCTCGTCGACCGGGATTTTTGAGACGCGCTCTATCCAGTCTTGGATGGCGTTGGTGATATGAGGCACGATCTAGGGATCGCGATCGTGGGCACGCCTAGGATTAAATAAGGCACACGGACCTGCACTGTCTTCCCAAGATAATCTCCCCGGCGCTGAAGCCCCGTTTAGCGTCGAGGTAAAGCTCACCCAAGCATTGCGACGCACCTCGCGCTCTATCACATGCTGGTAGATTTTCCCGGTCGTAATGTTATTATCTCGCGACAGCGTGACATTGAGATATCGCTCGTAATTTCCAAGATCCAAATCGACCTCGCCCCCGTCGTTTAGAACATACACTTCACCTATCGCGCGAAATTCAAGCGTACATCGCAGATGATACGTTCAAGACCTTACCATGCTCGGTTGGACGCATGGTTCCCGCATCGACGTTCATGTACGGGTCAATCTTGATGGCCGTCACCTTGAGGCCGGTCATCTTCAGCAAAAGACCCGTGGACGATGCTGGATTATCGGACAGCGACTTGAATACACATTCTGAACGAGTTGGGCTACCAATCTCGTACCAATGACCCCCGATCCCACTGACCACACCACCGGATACGACGATATACTTGGTCATTTTGGTGATTATTGTTGACGAAGATACGACAAGAGCTGTAGGGTAGGGTGTCCTCTGGCTGAACGCCAGGAGGAGGAAGAGAAACAAATTTACTCGCAAAGTGGCGGACCGTATCCTGCGCCCGCCGATACGGCGCGGGGACTGCCGAGATCTTTCTTTGCACATCTCGCCAAGATCTCGGTGGTCGCCTCGAGATCATTCAGCTTGATCTTGACGTTCACCACGCTCTTTAGCTCGCGGTAGTCCATGTCGATGGCTGCAGAACACAGTGAGTTGAATCTCATTTTTTTTCGTAAGTCTTCTATAATCAGCCCAGCCAAATCACAGTATGCCGCCGCATCTCGCGTGCCGCTCATCCAATCGCCGAGTCTCCGTGTGCCGCGACCAGTAAGTATGCACATACCCAGCATCTTCTTCAGGAATGTCACGGATATTACAGGTCGAGATGCCCCCTGATATCCACCCACTCCCTGATAGCGTGACTCCATATGTACGTGCATCAACTGTCACATACGACCATACGGACCTCACCGTTTTTCCGCAGTTCGTTTACCCTTTCACCCTCGAAACGCACATATTGACACTCGAATCATCCCGCCGGCAAACGATTGCTGCACATGCCGCACGTCGCGAAGCGTATCTCCGTGCCCGCGAAGAGGAGAAGGAGCGTCGGAAACGGGAGGCTCTGCGCCGCATCGCACCTGGCTTCGAGCCGACTGGGACACCTTTGGTGCCGGTGAGGAAGGATACGCCATCATCATTGGCGTCTTTGTTACCTGTTCAGGGACAAGCCCATGATAGAGAGCGCGCCAACGGTGAAGCGGGCAGTGGGCAGAGGGACGTGATGGATGATTTGGTGGATCAGTTGGCGGCACTCGAGTCGAAACATTCTTCATGATTTTATTTCAGCTGGCTTGCTCCGGAGGCTGTGTATTCTCTTTGTACCATCAATATACCGCAGGAGTGTTCTAGCATTTTACTGTGAAGGATTGTCGTCAGTAATTCTGTCGCTGGGATGTGGGGAAGTAATCAAGCGAACTGCTCGACGCGACCGGTTCGATCGATAGGGTTCGATCTCGTTTGACCGGCGTTGTTGATGACGCAGATTGAGATCCAGATCGGCAAGTCACCAAGCTCAGAATGACTTGCCCTTGACAAAACAATTGCACTTGTATTCCCTGTACACTACTTCCGTAGCAAAACATAGGCTTCGAACATCAACAGTTGGCTAGAGACTGTCAAGTGCCACAAATTTGACCCATCTGGTTCCCTTGCAACATCCTTCAGCCTCTCAGACTTCCGAGTCAACCATGGCCAAGAGTGGTGGTAAATCATCTGCTTCGTCTGGGACACGCAAGAAACACGCTCGGAAGGCGGTGGGGTAAATCAACCTGATCCTATTCCCAAGGAAAAGAAACCGAAGGGAAAGGACAAGGGCAAGAACAAGGAGCCGCGGAAGAAGGTGTACATTCCACCCACGAAGCCCGCACCCGTTCAGCAAGACCCGCTCGATTCCCTGGGAGTGGCGCACCAGCTTCCGCCAGAACTACTGGTCGTTCTCAGGCGGTTCAACAAGAAGGATGCAGTTACGAAGACGAAGGCGCTCGAGGAGCTGCAGGCGCATTGGGTCAATCGGGCCAGGAGCGACGAGGTTGTAGATGCTCTGGCGCTCATGATACCAGTCTGGGTGCGTCATATGCTGCGATAGCGTGCACCATTGACTTAGAAAGCTCGCCAGCTTCATCATGTCCCGGCGCTGTTTCTGCACCGCTCCCGCCGCATACGGATGCTCACCGGCGAGCTGCACGCCTCGCTGCTCAAAATTCCGCACCTGCGCGACCAGGTGCTCTTCTTCCTCCGCGAGACCGCATCCGACGACCAGGTCGAGTCCATCCTCGGCAGCTGGGCCATGGCCGCGCGCGAGGCCGACCGCCAGCTCTCCCTGCCCGTGCGCGAGTCCTGGGACCGCACCATCTCCCTCCTTCCGTCGCCATCGGACCAGAAGCTCGCACTGCAAGGTTCCGCACTAGCTGCGCTTCTGTCCTTCGTACAGCGAGCAGTGCTCGATCCGGCGGGCTTGTACGCGTATCTCAATCCGGTGCAGACGTCCGTCTCCCAGCCGGCGCCGAGGCGCGTGCACGGTCGGCTCGTGCCCGTGTCGCAGATGAAGAAGGACGAGGACGCGTTGGACGCGGCGCAGAAGGCGGAAGCCGACGAGGAGAGCGAGTCGGATCGCAAGGCCCGATTTCGAGTGGGCGGTCTGGGCGTGCTGCATTGGCTATTAGGTACGGCGAATAAAATCTGGCTATTCCTGCATTTTTCAATCTCGGAGTCAGGTTCTATTGGGAACGGCGAAGACGCAAAGTTACCTGCGGGTCTTTCCGATATTCTGGCTAATCCTGCGCTATGGAGTGGGCTGCACCATGCCGCCATCTGTCCATTCGTGGACATCGAAAGTTTTGGGTTTGGTCAGCCCATTGTGCGTTCTGCGACGTGGTCGCTTCTGCAAACCGTATTGCAGAAATGGAAAGGTGCGAAGGTTGGTTCATGGCGTGGCTCATCGTAATAACAGTTGTGATAGCGGAAGCAGAGTCGATTGTCAAACTACTGAGCACGGCCGTTCTGCGGTCTGCTTTCGTAGAGCCCGACTCCCAGGTCCGAAGTGTTATGTGGCAGCCACTGCTCATGTTCCTCAAGAGTGCGTACGATCATCCATTCATTGCAAAATCTGTCTGATATCAGGGCATAATGTATAGGCTTCCCGCAAGCTTGGGAGCTCGACGCAGCGTTCACCCCAGAGAGGGACGAGGAAGACGAGTCAAATTCAGAAGGCGAGGACGAAGCAAGCCCTGCCGCCGATAGCCCAGCACCTCCAAAGCGGTCAGAAGCATACCAAGAATTCCTCCGTTTCTTACAACTGGGCGCTTCGGGGTCGCCGACGGAGGGCTACCCCACCGTTCTCATCATCATCTCTACCATACCCTCTTCCGTACGTTTCCGTTCCCGTCCAAGGGTTTCCCTCTCACCCTCCGCCCGCCGTAGATCCTCACACAGTCTCCCTCGCCATCGCCGTACCCTTTCGCAGACTTCTTCACGTCCTTCTGGGCCGCCATCGACGGCCGCGCGCTGAGCTCCCTCGGGCGCGCAGCGGCGTCCGCAGCGTTCCTTTCGTCGCTCCTGGAGTGCATGGCTCTGATCGTCCGGCGGCTGCGTGGCGCTTCTTCCCCCACGCCTGGACAGGACGCAAATGCAGACCCTGCCGTGGCGGCCCGCACGCTGGTCGTTGACCAGTACGCGCGGGTATGGGACGAAATCGCTAGTAAACGACTGCGGGTCGATGCGTCGCGCGCGGGGGCGCTCATCGCGCAGAATTTGGGTGCGCTGCGGGGGATTGATCAAGGTGAATTTGTCTCGCGAATACAGAGGCGTGTAGTGCTGTAGTGCTGATGTCGGCGTGCTTTGCAGGTCTTTTCGACGTTGCGTGGGGTACGCTCGCACCTGCTCTTCGTGCGAGCGTCGAGAGTTCCGGCGAGGGCGATCGGCAGGGCGTGCTTGCCATTCTTAAGGCCCTGCATGATACGGGCGAAGCTGGAGGGCCTGTACGACTAGCTGCTGCCGCGATGGTCAATGAGATCGCATATGCTACTGTGTCGGCCTCTCAGGACGCTTTGGCGGGCGAAGACGATGTCCGCGCGCGCCAAAGTATTTCATTGTTGGCTGATGTGGTCGATGCGTTTGGCGGTGTTTTGTTTGAAGATGCCAACCTCGCCTTGGTAGGTATTTCTGCAGCTTTGAATCCCGATGCTGATTCATGTTTTTGGCTCTTCCAGGCTTTGGACAGTCTAGTGGTGCAACAGTCTTCGAAACTGCTGCGTATATCGCCTGCCTTATTGACGACATACCTATCCCGCCGCGACGACGACGAGCGTGTCCTTTCGTTGTGGCGCACCGTACTCTCCGAGATCTCTGCACATACCGAAACGGTATACCGTACCCTTCCTGCTCTCTTGGACGCTGCCAGTCAGGGTGTTCTCCCGGAGCATCTTACTCCCGCAGGCCAAGAGCTCGATCCGACCATGAGCAAGCTGTTCGCGGACGCGACAGAGGCACAGACTACAGAGGCGCAGGCTCTTCTGCTGCGCGTCGTTCAAAGCTCCAGTGAGTATCGGTCGTATTCATCCTACTGATTACCCTCTGCTTATCACCTATCTAGAATTCTTTATCACGCATGAATCACTCGAGACTCTGCTCCAGCTGGTTATATCCGATTTCACGGAGACGTTTGCTTCTGTCTTCCATGGCCAACAGGCTGGAATATCGAAGCTAGTTCTGCCCCTAGAGCTTGTGACAACCTGCTTCAACAGCCATCCTGAGGTCGTCTCGAATGCTGCATTAACCTCGTCGTTGATGCCCCTGGTGTATCTTCTCACGGAGTTGCTGCCGAGCTTTATCGACCTGGATGATTCCCGTCTTGTTCCGCTTGCAGAAAGGTTTGCGAAGTCATGGTGGGCAAAGGCTTCCGAGGATTCTCATATGACTGTCAAGAACTCTATCATGAGCCATCTCAGCGAAGCAATCGGAGACATTGGGGTTCTGCCTGGGTATGTTGTATCTCAAATCCATTCTCCGCATTATTGACTTGTATTCTCTCAGGCCTCACGACATAGTACAGTTGGCTACAAAGACTAAACCCTTACTCACTATCTTGGAGCTTCTGTCAGATGTCCTTCCGAGTCGGCAGGCGCTAGAATCTCTGTTCCTCGAGCTACCGTCCGATCCCGCCCATCCATCTCTGGCCATCACCCTCCCCCTCGTTCCCCCGGCTGAAGCATTCGATATCGCAAATGAGACGGACGGCGAATTCGACCGTCTTGGTCTGTCGTCCTATGCCCGTGTCGTCCTAGCGCTCTTGTATACCTTCGTAGATGATCGGCAGGCGGCAAAGCAGAACCTGTGGGCTTTCAAACACCTCATCGCTCTGTCTCTCTATGCGGAAGAGTTCCTGCAAGTTCCCGCGCTCCCGAATTTAGTCTTTGCGCCAACTGTGTCTAGAGACCTCTTGCGCGAGATTATCGCGAAGGTGCAGCAACTGTCGACATATCTGATGATGGCTCCCGCGGAGAGCGGCTGGCACGCGCAAGTCGTGAAAGCGGCGATGGGTGAGAAAGTTAGCGAGGGATTGGATGATGTCGCGATTTTCATCAGCGAGTTCGTCAAGAGAGGTCAAGGCGAGGATACGTATATCGAGTCGAGGATTCTGCATACTGTGCTGCAGCATATACTTGACGATACGGACAAGGATGAGGGAGACCAGTGGATGCTCCTTGTTCGCAAGATCGAGAATCAAGGTGAGCTTCGGTTCTATGTGTCTGCATAATGTAGCCTAACAAGAGCGCAGCACCTCAACTTTCTCTCGCGATCGTACTCGCCGTCACGCAGTTCGGCCCGGAGCCTCCCCGCCTCGAACGATACCGCAACGAACTTGCGGCAGGAGCACTAGGTATCCGCGCGAGCAAGGCCAACACGGAAGGGCTCCTGCTACTCCGCCGCCTGATTGCGTCTGCACCGGATCCTGAGTCGGATATTGTCTTCCTGCCGCAGCCCCGAGCAGTCAACTTCCTCAAGGCATGTCAGCAGTGGATTGGCTCGGACGAGGATATCGATGAGGACCTGGAGAGCGAGATGACGCTTGCGTTTTTCCACCTTGTGCCCATATTGCAGACTGTGCCCGGGGCGCACTGGGATCTGATCTTCGATGTCATTGAGAACAACCTCGAGGTGAGTCTGGTAATTTGCGTGAATTTTTTTGTTTTGTTTATGCTTGAAACAGAACTCGTCGTTCGAGGACGATGAGACGCTGATGT